>VWZV01007745.1:328845-401950 GCA_013397155.1 Irena cyanogastra
AGGGAAGGGAATGGGTGTTGAGTTGGAAGACTAGAGCTACAGCTGGCGGTGGTGATTCGGTCCATATGTGGGTTATAAGACTTGATGGGGTCAAGAGGCTTCTCTGAAGATTTTGCAGACAGACACAGAAAAAGAAGATCCAAAATGCCAAATATTGGAGGCAGAATTAAATTTTGGCCTTCAGTCAGTGGTGTAGTGTAAAAGAAAGAAACATCAGAAAATGTCACAAGAAAAGATAAAAAGGAGATATCCAGGAGTCAGGGAGATGGTGACATGTATGAGACAGAAAAAAAATAGCACAAGCAAGTCTAGGAATAAGTGGAATGACCTGCAGTTCCTTACAAGCTATTCCACGTGTTCTTCATGAGATAAGAATGATGTGAATAAAGTCCCAGTGACAAGGCAGAAACTTGAAATGAAGTTAAGAAATGGATAAAAAGATTGCTAGCTGGCTAGCAGTGTACTATCTGTGATGGCTTCAGTCTTGGGTCCTATGTTCCTAACTGCCATTGGTAAACATCTTCAGAAGGACAGATGATATACTTAGCGTTAAAACTCTGAGAGTAAAACACCAAATCAACAAAAAAACTCCAACAACAACAAAATGAAACAAAACAAAATACAAACAAGCAAACAAAAGCCATGGCAAAGCATCAAGAATTAGAGACCTTTGTCAGGTGACATTTGCATTGCAGCTAGCATCCCATGAGCACTCTGCTGACCACAGAAAGACAAACCAGTACTTCTAAGGACAGTTTACTAAGGACAGCATTTCCAGCTGAAAGGAAATGATTGAAAAGAAGAACTGTGCTCTACAAGTACCTCTTGTCTGCATTGACAAGAGATCATTAACTCAGGTGTAGGTGTCTATATATACCTCTGAGCTTGCTTTCCACTTAGAAGAAGAGCCAGGTTCTTAGCTAAGAATTTCCAAGATAGACTTAATTCTATGTTATGATTAATGTTATGATTTTATGAGAATCACAGAGCCCTGTTTTCTATTTAGTGAAAATTGCCTCTTGCTATTTGGTAGCAAGATAGATGTGTCATTGTCTATGCAAAATTATCCATCTTCCTCATCTGTAATGGAAGAACTGGAAACTGATAGGATGCTCAAACATGGTTTTCTTTGAGACATTATCAATGAATCATTTATTTTGTGAAGATAGTCTCCTGTGAACATTTTTCACATATATACAATATTTTTATGAGACCAGGCATACAAAATTAATTTATTACTTTTGGTATTGGCACCTAGGAAATATTTTGTTATTTAAATTTTACTCTCATCATTAAGTTTTCTCTGAAATAAACAGATGGCCCTAACATAATCTTCATTTGTTGTAAGCTTGTAAAATGAGAAGTGAAAAGCATTTTCTTTTTACACAAGATTCAGCAAGTTAAATTGCCAGAAAAAAAGCTCTTCAGAACATACAGCATAAGCAATGACTGGTACTGTTTAGTTCAAGTTTCTTCTAGTTGAACTACTCCAAATCTTATCATCTTAGATGATATGATTCAAACAGTATTCTCAAAAGGAACTCAGCATCCATTTCTTCCCACTGGTAAGCATGGTGTGTAAATTGCTCAGGTTTCTACCAAAGCTAGGTTAGATCACTTTTCTGTTTCTTTGAATGGATGTGTGGGGTGTAAGGGAACTGACCCCTGGCTGCTGGACCTACAGAGGGGAGACCTGGGGACATTTATAGCTCATAGCTGCGCCTGGTTGGTGACCTCCAAACTGACCATTCCTTTTTCTGCTCTGTATGTCTTTCAGTAGCTGTTGGGTAGCCTGATTCTTATTTTGCAAATGGGTGTATCTGACTCAGAGAAAAACCTTTCAATTAGTCAGCAGGTATGCAAGGCTTCTATGGAGTGTTTTGTTTTTTTTTTATCTTTGCCTTTTTTTTCAGGGAGGTCTGGCTGCTTCTCAGCCATTGGGATTACCTTTATTTCAATTATTGCTGTCTTTAACTCACTGGGTGTTTTTCAGTCAGATTCTTAGTTGAATATGCAAATATGATGAATTTTATACATACAGTCATTAAATAAAATGATAGCTGCAATTCTTAGCATAGCAGTACATTTTGAAAGAAAGAGAAATTGTACAAAGTATATTTTCCCTTTCCTACACATTTTTCTGGGACTCTTCTCACTGGCAGGAATGCAAATTCTTCACATCCTGCCAAAAAACTTTGGCATATCCCACTATCCATTCCTGTTTTCCATCATAGTGAGTGTGCTCCAAGGGGGCTGTTATACAGTTTTGACTGTCTCACTTGATATTGATGCAATAATGCATTTGTCAATGTTATTTTTTAGACATGGGGGGGCCTTCTGCTCTATTCACGGCCTCCAATAAATCCAGATATGTACCTAATCTGTCCTCTCAGGACTCTATTGAAAACAGCTTTCTGAAACCTAATGGCGAAGAACAGTTACCTGATATGGAGATAGAAGGCAGGGGTTTTTTGAGTTTTCTACTTTGAATGCATTAATTAAGCTTTAGGAACTAGGCACGCTAATCCACAGTAGTCATCTGAACATTTTCATGCACTGTTTTTACTGATTGACTGAAAGAAATTTAAAATTGACTGAAATCCCTTGACAGCAAGGAGGTGCTTCATGTGAATAACAACTGATGTGTCTTCTGTATACTCAAACAGCGCTGACTGAGTAGCAGAGAAATGCATTAGCCACAAGAAAACAATCCCTGTTTTCCATGTAAAAATTGCTGGTATATTTACCTTCAGCTTTTTGCAGACTTGTATGTCTAGGAAAATATGTGTTGCATATTCTTTGAGAAAAATAAGACAATTATTGAAGCTGACAAAACTTAGTGGTTAGGTAGCATCAGCATATACAATAACTGGGAGAGAGCAGGATGGGGAGAAGCTCAGGAGCATTTAGTTGGTGTAGAAAGAACTGGGATTTGCTGTTTATATACACAGCAGACACTATTTAGGATATATGGTGTGGTTCTTGGTGAGAAAGACATAGAAAGCAGCGCCTCGAAATTTGCAGGCTTGATATGTACTTCAAGAAATGCATCAGTCTGTATTCAAAATGGTAAAAAAAAGAGTTGGTAATAATTTTTTGGTTCTTATTTATTAGCAACTCTAATTAAGCTTTCTGAATTGTAACACTAGGAAGAAAAATGTAATCACTTTGTTGGATTAATTTGAGGATTAATTTTTACATTGTTTATTGCTATTTTAGTAGTTGTCTGAGTGCCATTTAAAATATTAAATTATTAATATTAAATCACGACATTTTTACACACATCATCATTATCACACTCTTAATGTCCTTTCTTTAGAATATCTATAGCCTAAGAGCAACAAGAAGGCTGCATTCTCTGAAGACCAGAGAAGTTAATCTCCTAAAGAAAAGAAAAAACAGCTCTGTTTTATGAATAATGGTAAGCAGAAGGCAAATGAATTTGACCTGATTTTTTAGGAGCTGTCTGGAAATTTTAATTTTTTACATAAATTATAGGAAAGTACTACACAGAGGAGATCCTACTTTCTCCTTTCTCAGACAAAAGTCTGTAATCAAATGGCCAGACAATCAAGGCTATTGTTTGGTATTGAATTCCAGAGAGAGGAACAGGAACTTTAATGAATGCAGTGGTTCCACATTATAAGGCGTGGTGTGACTTCTTTCACCAGTATATCAATCCTCATCTCTGTTTTTCTTCCCCACTGGAAGTCGAGGCTGGTCCTCTTTTTCCACTCCTCGTTCCGTCTGCCTGAGGTAGGGCTGCATCATACTGGCTCACTTGTTTATGCATCTGTGCTCTAAAATCATTCCATGAAACGACCTGTTTTAAGGAAAAAGAAAATGCCATCTTCCCACTTTTCACAAGGAAAAATCAAAAAGTGTTCTTTCCTTGGCTCTCTCGTGTGATTTTTTTCTTCTTTTCCCATACCTATAACCAAAAAAGACATTCTAAATGCTAAAAGATATTGGCTTTTAAGTGAGTTTCTTGAAGCAAAATGACCAAGACATATACTACAAATAATGAATAGCGCTGGATGGCAATTCATTTGGACATTTACACATAAATACATTAAGGGAAATCACATAATTTCCAAGAGAGTTTGAGGCATAAAATATAAGGAAAATACTTGTCTCAATAAAGAAACTGCTTATCCAACTCCAGTAGTAACGCATTTAAAAGATTAATTTTCCCTTCTGAAAGCTCCTCTGCAATGGTAGATCTGTCCTTTTCCTTCCCTGTGAAATATGGAAATGTGCCTGCAACAATTTGTGAAAATAAACAGCCTTCTTTGCCAAGGAAACCATAAGCTGAAATTGTCCTGGTTTCATATCTATATGGATTACAATCCATACCCTCCAGAAACATATTGTTTGTTGTCTTAAAGACATGTGAAGCAATGTATTGTTCAAATGCATTGTTTAAATGGGACTTTTATTTGTTATGGCACTTTAAGGTTTCTTGAGGGACTTGTCTGTAAATTGCTACTGGCAAACCTTAAAAGATGGAAGAGAAAAATGTGTTATTTTTTGAGTGCTGACTGTGTGTCAAAAACACATCATTCCCCAAGAGAGAGGCTTGGTTTACATTCAGTGATATAATACAAGCACACACTTTTCATGTAGAACAGCAAAATGCTGTTCAACAAGGTGTCAAAATATAGGGTGCATGGTAGGTATTGAATTTATAGTGGATAATCTCTAGAAAGTGTGGTGGAAAAATAGATATTAAAGAGGGATTTGAAACAACAACAGCATAAGGGGAAAAGCAGAGATATGGAGATGAAAAGAAGAAAAAGTCTCTGCTGAGAGAACGTTTTCAGTTACCTGAAAGTTTCATATTATTGAACTGTTCTTTAACAAGCAAAACCATTTTAGATTCTTTCTAAACTCTGGTAGTAGCTTGTGAGAAATTTCTGCACTCCATCATTTACACATCTGTTACACTACTGAGCAAAGGGGCACATATTAAAAATTCGTTGATTTGCATTGACCTGTATTTATTTGCATAAAGTAAAGGGTGAGGTTGCAAGTATACTGGCTTCAATCCACTCAGACTTCAAGTCTTGCAATGTTTTCAGGATTTCTGACTCTCCTTTGCATACATGCTGTCTCATTAATCCCTTGACCTTTACTCTTACCTTTATATAGTCAAGGAACAGTGGGGGAAAGAAAATGCTGTTAGAAAAAAGTAATCTGTGGTAGAGCAGTGGTTCATCAGATGTGAGAAAAAATGAAAGATTTCCTGCATGTGAGAGATTTTAGTATTCTTATTTACTTACGTTCCATATAATGCCAATTGTCCCCTCCTTTACTCTCTCACCAATATTGTTCCTCAAAAATACATGGAATTTTATTTCAGTCTTTCTATCACAAATACAGATTTTTGCTGCCCAGACACAGCACACGGGTGCTTTCTCTCACACAGAAAAATCTCCCCACAATTTTCTGAGCACACCTGTGCATTTACCTATCCTTTTTCACTGTCCTTTTAAGAGTTCATGGTGTCACGAGCACTCTGTGGGCAGAGTTCTGGAGTACTCAGCCAACGGTGAGGGTTGAATTTTTGGGACAGAAGTAAAAAGGAAACCAGCTGCCCATCAATGGTATTTTGGTATTGTTTCCAGAAGGAGATAGAATGTTTGCTGTTCAGGGTATCTCAGCTGGTCCATATAGATATAAGACGTAGGAAATGCACTTTCTGTTAGGAAAGCCTGCAGGCAGAAAAGGTCTGAAATGCACTTTTTATAGTGTGTGTGGCTTTAATGCTATTTCTTCTGTGGTACCGTTTCTGTGATAAATTGATTACTTACTAAAATATGTACACAAGGTATTGCAGGCCAGATTTAGCTTGATATTTGGTATTGCAGGCCAAATTTAGCTTGCAAGAAGCATGGAAAAAAAATAAATTTACAATTTCAGGTACTACTTTGCACTGTACATAGTAGCTACAAATTTTTACATTAAAAATAAACAACCGAGAAGGACTGAGTCTGCATTATAATTTGATTCGATTTTAGGATTATAAAGGAAAAGACAAGATGAAAGAGAAGTGCTTTTCTCTGCACTGTTTTGCATAAACAGTGTCTAAATCTCCTTGGGCTTCGTAGATTTTACATTTAGGATGAGCATTTATTTGAGTCAAAAAGATGAGAATCAGATGCTGCTATGTTAGGTTGGGGGTTCCAACCACATTGCATACGTGACAGCTCTGATGAGCTTTGGTGTCTTTCATACCATGATATAGGAAAGATATAAAACTATTAGAAAGCACTTATAAGAGGGCTGCAAGGAAGCCACTTGGTGAAGGACCTAGAGGAGAAGCCATACAAGGAGAGGCTGAGATCCCTTGGCCTGTTCAGCCTGGAGAAGAGGAGACTGAGGGGAGACCTTATTGCAGTCTGAGGCTTCTTCATGAGGGGAAACAGAGGGGCAGGCACTGATCTCTGCTCTGTGTGGCAGGACCTGAGGGAATGGCCTGAAGCTGTGTCAGGGGAGGTTTCGGTTGGCTATTGGGGAAAGGTTCTTCACCCAGAGGGTGGTTGGGTACTGGAACAGGCTCCCCAGGGAAGTGGTCACAGCACCAGCCCAACAGAGTTCAAGTATTCGAACAACACTCTCAGACACATGGTGTGACTCTTGGCAATGTCTTGTGCTGTGCCAGGAGTTGGACTTCGATGGTCCATCCTTGTGCGTCCCTCCCAACTGAGTAGATTCTGTGATTCTATGGTTCCTTTGGTTATGTGACATGAATAGTGTCATGCTGGACAGTTCTCGTGGCTGGAAGGGAAAGAGCTGTATCCAGCTCTACTGCTACATTAGTACCATGGTAAAGCCATGGCTGTGTTGAATCCATCAGTAATATTGCACAGGGACAGAGCCAAGGAGACAATAATTTGTCACACAACACTACAGTCACAGAGAGTAAGGCCATGCTCTCTACTCCTTTTCCCTGAGAGAATTCAGGGAGTTTCTTCCACCCCACTGCCTTCACAGAGTCTAATGAGTCCAGAAGACCTCCAGCATGTCACCCAGCTGGAGGTACAGACCTCTGGGCCCTGTGGGGATTGTTAACATTAACCACTGAGCAGTGGTACCAGGATTAGCCTGGTGTTACCTGCAGGTAGAGATGACAATAAGCTGGGAAGGAGAAGGACCAGTTGTCACTCTTCTACAACTCTGCTAAAGTGTCAAACTTTGCAGAGTTTCCCCTATAACAGCGGTCTGAGTGATTCCTATTTTGTCTGGTGTTTCTGCTCTGGTGTCAGAGCTGATGTCCACTGTGTTACATGTGATGGCCAGGTGTGTGGAACCTGGATGAAGGCATGAAGTGACACCAGGGATGAGGTTACTGTATGCCAGTCAGATCAGCAGCTGACTGGTAACACTTGGTTCAGCCTTTCCTTGGCTGTTTTCATTTCTGATAGTGGCTGAGTTAAGGAAAAGGGCTGGATTGGATGGAGAATATTTTCTTGTGAGGTTTTGAAATGTGTTTTCAGCATATAAAGTCTGTGACTTGTAATATAACTAATGAAAGTATGCCAGAGAGTTTTGGGGGATTGTTGTTGGTTTGTTTGTTTGGTTGGTTGGTTGTTTTTATTAAACAGCCTATTCAGAGTAATATTAGCTCCTCTAATTTCTGAGAAAACCAGGTTCAAGCAACAACTCTTCCAAGGCAAGAGCAGTATCTCAGAAATATATTCTTTCCTAGGAGTGCTATCTTAGCAAGTCTGGAAAACTTACAATCTTGTTTCACCTGGAAAAATAGTGCAATGTGGGTAAACTACCTGAATTGGCCAGATGGTTTTAGGTAAGAGGGAAGAAAACAGAAGATTCACAAACATCGCATGACTACATATCATCTCCTTTTCTCCCCACAGCCTCACAAAGAGAGACTTAATGTGGGATGTGGGACATTGAACTCAGGCCCTTTCTGGGAAGGATTTCACCCACATTAGGACTCCAATCAAATTTATTGTAAGATATTCTGGACTAAATATATGTTCTTAATAAGGATATTTCATTTTATATAAATAATTAAGCATGGCAGGAAGAATTAGAACAGGTTTTTCACCCTCTGGTAGTGTCTGCATGTCTTGCTCTCCATCCTGTTATCTAAACCATAATATCCTTAATTTGCTATTCTTCTTTCTTCCCTGCTTCCTGTTCATAATAGTTCTTAGACTAGCACACTACAGGAGCACTACTACTTCTGGCTAGAAATATCTTCCCTGGAGGAGGACAGTTTTGTAAAACTCCTTTTAGAGTGTCCCTAGGAGAACATAAGGAGACACTTCATTTGTGACTAAGAAGCTTGCACTCAGTAGATACTTCTATCTACTCTTTTCAGTTATCTGTTGAAAACAACTCATAGAGTGTAAATAGTATCCGCATGTGCCCACGTGAAATACATCAGGCTGTCATCTCAAATATGCAATTTTATTAGCTGAAATATCTGGAGTACTTGTTCACAAACTGGACGACCATTATGTGTCTAGATTATCACACTCTTGGGCACATCAATCACCTATATATAGAGTAAGCACCACCATCACATTGTTAAGACTTCCATTATCCTAAGTGAAATGGAAACACAGTGTCTGTATGTCCTTTCTACTTTGCATTTTAAGGACAGTTGCGATGCTGTGAGCCCATTCCAACAGGGACAAAATAGCTCTATTAGGATTTGGGTCAGCTCCAACTCATCCATAATCTATACTCTGATCTTATTTTAAAAGGTTTTGATTTTGCACATATTAACTAAGAACCAGGTGAGGAGTTAATTAAATGAGTTTGCTTTGATAAAGTTTCACTTATGCAGTTTCATGGAGCATAGTCATGCAAGTATTTTTCTCCCTCTGCAGTTCGCTTTTTTATCTGAAGTTCCTAAACCAAGGAAAACAAACTTTACATTGGTTTCTAATCAATATTTTCTTTGCATCCCTGCAACCAACAGCACAGGGTGACAATGTCATATTCAAGATAAATGGGCTTTGGAAATGTACTTTTCCTGTATAATTGAAAACAGAGCTACACATTAAAAAAGCATTTACTTTTTGATGTTCTCTTGTACAGGGGAAATTGTCTGGCAGAATGAGTCTAGGTTTGTACTTCAGAGAGGCAGGAATCTTTCTGATCTCTCTCTGTGTATGGTCCCTTTCCATCATGCTCTCTAGAAGAGTAATATATTGAGTTTTTCTGGTTCTCCCAAAAGAGAAAGTCCATCCCTTCTTATTTTCTTTCTTTTTTTTAATGTCATCAAAGCCCATTATTTTAAAAATAATCTTTTACAAATGGTTAGAAAAAACTATTTCCAGAAATTAATTTTGATTTTTTTTTCTATTGCAAACCTTCATGACAGCAAAGAGGCTTAAAGAATGTTCTCCATTCCTCTTTTTTACTATTTTAAGCATTCATCTTTTAGAATCATTGCATTATTCATCTATACCACCTGACTTTAAAGTTGTTTTATTCTTTAATACAATCTATGTTTTACAGTAATAATAATGTAATGATTTCTTGGAAAGACGTATTTTGCTCGCATCACTAATTTGTATTATAGCTTATCTTGCCAAATAGTTCAAATATATTTTGACTTCAAGTCTCTGCATTTTATGTTGAAATACTGTGCAGGTATTAGTTTTATAGCCAAAAGTACTGATTTAAGTATAATAGTTAAAATCAGCTTTTTCTGCTTCTTACAGAATTTTCCCAGACAAATTCATAATTTCTCAAGTTATTCTATTAATTTTATAAATCTTTTTTTTCAGGACAATATGAACAGCAAAATGTAATGTGCCTTTTAGAGTGGCTGTGTGACCCCTACACTAACTATGTCATGTTGTTTTCTGTTCCCTAAATGCATCCTTTGAGCAGGTGAAGGCTGTAGACTGCACACCAAAGGATGTGTTTCTTTCAAGGAGAGTGTTGGCAACTGCACAGAAAGGAAATGTTGTTACACAAACATTTTCAACCTTTTCCTTTCATTCATTGCATAAACTTCACCTCCAACACTCAGCTTATATCTCTTATCATGCTAGACCACAGCAAAGGAAGAAGGTGGTAGCTGAAAATCAAAGATAAAGAAAGAAGCAATTGCTTGGGTTAAAGAATCAGAGCTTCTGATTCTGTGGCTGCTGCCCTGGCTGAGCATCTTTTATCTCTGTTCATTGTTCAGCTTGGAATCTTATTAATCTCACACAGTTTTTTCAAGTCCACATAATGGCAATGGCAAAAAAAAAAATTTAAAAACTGTTTGGATTTTTGCAAAGAGTTGTGTTTGAGGTTACTTTTGATGACTGCTCAGATATCTGGTGCTTAACATATTATATTATGATGGTGAGCACATCCTTAACGGCCACAGTTATTCCAAATTAGTTTCTAGTCTTTTTCTTTAATAAATCATTAATTACAGTCTTTTCTGCATGTTAATAAGTAGATAAGCTGTAAAAAAATCTGGTAAAAATTCTAGAACTGGAGTATCCCAAATCTCTATCTCCATTTTAAAATTATTTGATAGTTCTTCCAGACATTACAGTCTATAGAGTCAGTTCAGAACATTGCAATTTTGTCACTGCATGTTGTATAAGAAATTCCATTTTCATCACCTGCTTCATGAGAATCACTGAAGAGACTTATCGGGAATAAATTATCATATTCTTAGGACCTAAGATTTGAAATGAACATAAATCCACTGATCCTGACTGGAGAAAAAATATTTATTGCATGAAAAAAGGTGATATTTAACAAAGCAAACTCTTCTTTCTTGTCTCTGTAGTTCTTTCCAAAAGATGATTTTGAAGTGAGCCAAGGAAACAGCAGTGACAACTAAACCATGAGATGGAAGGTGCACCTGCTCTAATTAGACTGTAGAGAAAAGGTAATTTAACCATACGCATTGGTTTTGCCAACATAGTTGCAGTGGGTCTAAAATAAGGGCTTTTAAGTCTTATGTGCCTTCTGGTGTCATGAAGTCTCTAGGGCTCTTAAAGAAAAAAAAAAATAATTTCTGCTGCTGTTAAAGAAAAATTCTTCCAATTCTTTTTGTTACCATGATATCTTCTCCTTTATTTACATTCTCCAGATCCTCTTGTATGAGCTCTTCCTTTCTGTAAAACCTCAGATTGTATGGACCAAGAAATTTATGATCATTCTCATTCAGTTTTATTCTGACTCATTTTCAGTATAGAGCTTGGTTTTGAAATTTAAATGGTACTTCAAATTCAAGCACTGTGCCACACTTTGATTTAGTTGTTAATGTCCTACAGACAATGTCAGTACCCTATTAGAGCTTGAGTAAATTTAAGTTGTTCCCTCAGATGCATTAACATTACACAAGGCAGAAATACAATTTGATTGACAAGGAGATGTTTTAGCTGGAAAAGTCCTGAATGTAAACTTGACAAATGAGCAAGCATGGCACGGAGATCACAGGAGGAAAACAACTAGGGAATGGCATGAGAATTTTTACAAAATTGCTTTTCTGGTAAAGTCACATTTCAAGCTCAATGACTAGCACTTACTCAGCAGATCATCATGCACTGACCTTGGTAGTATCACCAGGGTCAGATTTGCATACATACTCACATGCATGAATAATTCTCAAATTTCCATTACATTAGGCACAGACAGTTTTGGGGTTTTTTTCTCTATCATGCATGAATGTCTTCTCCATATTCCTTTTGAAATGTATAAAGTGGGTTCACTCTTAGAATAACGTAGCACACTGGTGCACTTTCTCCTTACAGCTGTTTCCCTGAAAAGCCTTCTTTCATATTAAACCTGGTTTTTTGTAGAGTGATTTCCCCTTTTTCTGTAGACATTAAGTAATGGCAAAATACTGATCATCCATGCTTGGGATGTGGTACCATCTGCTTTCACATCACTGTCACTGACTGATACTTGTAATAGCTTAATATATCCTATCATGTTATCAGGTATTATCTATTTTTGCTAATAGTTTTCCCAGAGCAGTAGTGGAGAAATGGCATGATTCTGTCTGCAAAAATAAGGTGGGAGATAAGGAAGAAGCTTTCTTCTGCTCAGTCTCGTCACTTAGCAACACATGGAGATACCATAGTCTATAGCAAGCGGAATATTCTATACACAGAACTTTTTTCTTCTAATGCCTTCTCTAAGTTTTGTTTTCAAGGTGATTTAGCTCCTAACATAGCCACATACTTGCTACTAGAGATGCACAGAAGATGGAAGCTCTGTGTCTTCAAGGGTTTTTAAATTTTAAGATATAGATTTACTTTGGATCTAAATGAAATATAATCAACAGCAAATTATTTATGTAGAAAAAAATCATTATAGTACAGGCTTGGGTTTTTTTTTTTTCATTTTATGGTAAAGTTCTTAACCTACAAAATATCAATGTAAAGATAAATTTTCATGGGATTTTGGTTTATCAGGTAGCTGGCTCAGAATGCAGAGAATGCAACAGACAAATTTCTAAAGAGTTATGCAGGTCGATTTAAATAATAGAGGAACTGCTGTGCATATGGCTGATAAAATCCTGTAACTGTACCTAGCCCTCCAGTACAGCAGAAACCTAAGAAATATTTGAATATTTGGAACTGGTTTGAGTTTTTTTGCAACACTGAAAACAGCAATATCTGAGAAAATAGTTTCATTCATTTATTTATATTAGAAGCTACAGCATTTCTTAAGGTAAAATCTGGTTTTCAAGCAGTAAATTCACTACAGTCATCTTTAAAAGCAGGTTGTGGTTTTCAGCATATTTCATATGTCCACATAGCAAAAATATTTTTCCTGCATCTTTTCAATTTGCTGAGTGTGTGATTCTGAATCTTCCCTGCCTTTGTAATTTTTGTAGGTCATGCTTTAACCTACATCTGTAACATTTGCACATCGTGAACAGTGCTTACTGTACCTTGACTTATCACATTCACTTCCACCATTGTCAATTCAATTGGACAAGAAATGATTATAGCCTTTTGGAAGGTCACATATGATTCAAGGAGGAATTTCTTGCCTATGTGAGAAATGTGTTTTTTCTATAATTTGGGTTCATATAATTTCATCTGATGCTGTAGGATTCAGATATGCCAGTGACATACCTCAGTACAGCTACATGCTGTCCTTTTCACACCACCTACTCTATATTTATAGCTGAAACCTTTAGTTTATGAAAAACATTTGTAATACTCTCATGCAGTCATATAGATATCATCTGCTAAGGGAAAGGGAGAAATCTATGCAAACTCTGTCAAGTAAGCCATATTCTCATGCTTCAAGAAAAGAGAAACCTTGTCATTCTGGTGGTTGCTTTTAAACTGTTGACTCCAAGGATAAAATGTATTCGAGGCTTTTATGAGCTTTAAAGGAAGTGTGTGGGAGGGATCAAGAGGTCATCCTTCTTGCCAAGTTATGGGCATGAGAGAGATCTATAGTCCCAGCACAATACACCTCTGTGTGGATGCAATGTTCCTATCGTATGGAGACAGCATCACAACCACCACCTATAGTAGCACAGCTCAAAGCTGGTGAATGTGTCCTTGAGTGTTTCATTTTTGTTCTTGATAGAACATCTCATCAGCATTGCCTGTGGTCTGGGAGAAACACAGTGATAGCACCAAGAGGTTTGTTGGCAGAAAGATTAAGGATAAAAGATCAAAAAAACCCCCAAACAAATCTCAAACCAAAAGAAACTAAGGGAGGTATTCAAGTCAGCAGATGGAGTAATGGGGTCATGATCTGATTTGTCTTTCAGTGATTAAAGTCTAGTCTTTATAACTCAGTGTTTTGTATGTACCTTGAAGACTAATGGGTTTCATTGCCTTTTAAGTTGGGCAACTGTATAAACTCTAAAGTGTTGTCAGGTTAGGGGGTCACCCTTGCTGTGAACTGTACTGCATTCACCCTGTAGATATTTTGCTTCACGTTTACAAAGGAAAATGTGGGGTCCAGAAGTCAATTTTAAATATATAGGATACAGTCATCTCTATATAATTGCATATTAAACTGTTTTCTGTTGCATAAAAGATTCAAATAACTGAGGATACCTGACTCCAGGTCCTTAATTTTTATTTTTTTTAATGAAATGTGCAAAAAACTCCCCACCTCAGCTAAATATGTTTTAGATAAGATAGATGTATCCGAGTGAGGAAGTCCTGATTGACCTTAGGGCTGTAAAGGAGCTAGACAATGTAATAGTTAAATCACTAGCAATTATGTTTAAGAATTGTGAAAAACTGAATACTAAACATATTATTTATCCTTGAAAAGGAGAGTATGGAGGACATGGAAAATTATAGCTCCCAGTACTTAAATTTAATCCCTGCAACAAATCATTAGGCAATCAGTTTAAGTATCTAGACAGTAAGACAGTGATAAAAACTATAGTTCTTCCAGAGTAAATCAAGCCAAACAAGTTTTGGAAAAGGTGGTAAATGTAAGATACTTTGACTTCTTTGCAATTCTTGGCACTATCTCAAATGGTATTCTGTGATTATGTAGTTCTCAGAAGCATACTGAGAAAGTGAGGTGAAGATGAAATCTTCATCAAGTTGGTGTGTAATTGGCCGAAAAAAAAATCACAGATAACATATACTTATCATCAATGTTTCAAGGCATTTTTAAAGCTCTATGGGGACTCTTTGGAGCTCAGTTATATTTGATATTTTCTATAGTAACAGAAAAAGGTATAAAGGTTTAATGTGGGTATAAAAGAGGGCTAGCAAACCCATTAGATCAAGATCTGAATGAGAATAAAAAGTCAGCTTTTGAAATAGACCCAAAGTAATGAAATCAGAAAAGTTACAGAGGCAAAATAATGGTTAACAAAATAGAGTATGAGATGTATACATGTTCATAAAAGCAAGTACTATTTTTGCCTCTACTCTTTTGGTATGATCTGTGTAAACAAAGTGAGGCAACCAACCTGTTCTCTTTTTACTACTTGTGAAATCTTGTTTGGAGCACTACACCATGTTGCCAAAATAGGAGAATATCTAAAATACAACAAATAGAATGCAGGGGCATACAAAAAAACCCTGAAAAACCACACAGTGGTTCTGATGTGACTTTGATTTGCACAAAACAGGAGGCAAATGTGGCAGATATGGTACGTATGAGAAGCTTTGCTGGCCTCTGTTGGGTCACTGGGTATTTTAGCCGTAATACTTGGGGCCATATTGGCGACACTGTTATCTTGAGCTCAGCACCTTGCAGAGGATGCTCAGTCTAAGGGCGCCAACTTTCATTTTGATTGCTATGGGCTAGATCAAAAGCGTGCAGAGTATAGTGAACGCAGTCAACATCCAGGGTGGCGTGAAAAAGGGTGAGACCTGTATATCATGATAGTCATTATATTGTAACATCACCTGAATGATTAATTATTCTTGGTGGTCAAAGAAGCCACTTTCTATTCAAAGGAGTGAACAAAAAAGTGTATAAAATCCAGTTCCAAAACTCAGGCCCTAATGTTTTTCTAAAGTGCTTATTCCCAATAAATCTGTTGTAAATAAGTTTTATTTGGGGTGAAAAAATGGAATAAATCTATGGCTTCTGGGATTTAAATATTTCAAATGAACAATGAAGACACTGGACTGCTTGCTTACATATGTATTTTTGTGTGCAGATTTTGAAGAAAGCAAAACATTTTTTGTGAGTCTTGATGTGATTCTCATCTTCCCTTTGGCTTTGGTTCTTCAAAATCTCCCAAGCCAGGGTTTTGGCTTTTTTCAATAGGCAATATCAGCAAAGTTTTGATCAGTGATGATGCATCATTCTCTGTTGTCTTAGACACACAAAAATTACAAGTGACAGATGGGATTGAAATTGTGGAATTTTCATCTATCTGGGAATTATTTAGCAGAAACATACTTATTCTTCCCTTCCTCATCCCTGCTGTCAATTTAGGACCTTCCCAATCTGACATGCCTGCTCAGGTTCTACTTGTCTTCTCTTGGGTGATTTTACATAGCATAGAGAGAAAAGAGGTGCATCCTGACTCAGTGAAGTGGTGTGAGTGATACATCAGGTCTCACCTCTCAGCTGTTTTAGAGGCAATTTTATTTGCATTTTGCTTCCATTCCTAATATGCTGGAGATCTCTTCTACAGCCCAGACATCCACTGAACAGCAACATCCACTTCCAACATAATACATATGCATTTCGCTCTTCTATGAGAAGCCCCAGTCTGCGCTCACCATTGCAGTCATGAATGAGACAGTTCCAGTCACAAAAAATATCATTACTTTGTTTGTGCAGCATATCAAAGATCTCAGCAAGAGCTGCTTCTAGCAGAACTAGGCATATGTGTTTTGCTCATATCTCATCAAATTCTAAGAAGGAAGTGTAAGCTTTACATTCCCAGTAGAAATATTAATACAGCTATGTTACGTTTACTACGTTATATGCTACATCAATATAAGAAAATAAACCACAATACATTAAACGGTTTAGAAGAAAAATAAGCACAGAGAACACTTCACAGCTAATGGTTTTCAGTATTATTCCTGGTATTCAGTGCAGGTTTTCTTAAGAGATTCTCAAGAATTTTGCTGTGTATGTTTCAATGAGACATTTTTATTCTTATGCAAACACTCAAAGTGCCAACAGCTTGTGTCAGTTTTGTTAAGCTGTACATGGGGACAAAGCAGTGATGCTGCAAAACTGTGGAATTCTCCATACAATTTCACAATGATGAGAACAGTAAAAACAATAGAGTGTGCAAAGGTGATGCTCTGATACTAATGATACCTCTGTGAGACACAACATGGAGACAAATAATGGTAATACACTTGAGAAGAACAAAAGGAACCTTCAAGTATAGGAATCACGTAAATAGAATAAAATACAACAGCTCAAGGAATAAGCAACTATGTACATACATACCCAAAACTTTGGGCTATAAATTGAGAATTCAGTTTTGGAAATTGAGGAGGGGGAAAAAAAAGTACATTAACAATCACAAGACCAAAGCATCCATTTAACACTGAAAAAAAAAAGGTTGAAGGATGCATCGCTTGGGACATTTGTATTTGAGATACAAAAATAGTCACGTCACAGTGGTAGTACATCTTTAGGAATATCATGTGAAATTTTAGTCATTCTGTTCAGGAAGAAAAAAATTCAGACTGGGAGAGCTGTATGAGAGAACTGTCAAAATTATCAAGGGAACTGAGCTTTTTCATATAAGGCCTAAAATAGTCTGATTCATGTGGTTTTCAAAAATAAAATAAAATAAAGTTAAAAAAAGAAAGAAAAGAAAAAAGCAAACAGGGCAATAAGCCCATTCTTTTAAATGTATGATATGCTGGCATGGAAGATAATTATATAAGCTCTGCAATAATTTAAAACAAATGGCATTGATTTTCCCTGGGAATCAATAAAATAGAAGCCTGAAATTACAAGAGTATAGGTATCAAAACACAGAAACTTTAAATAGAAAGTGAATACTTCTGGAAACCAAAATCCTAGCGTTTCAGCAATATGTAATAACAGCTGTTCTGGAAAAGATCATTCATTTCAGTTTATTTCAGTAAGAGTATTCAACATTATGACAAAAGGTAGTGATTGTAGTTGGACATAACTTCTGTAGTCCTCAAAAATATGAGATGGTAAGCCAGTACTTATGCAACAGGAAGAAGCCGTTTCCATACCATTTGCTTCCTGTATCCCCATCCAGAATTAAATTTCAGCCATTTTGTTGTCAAGAACTTTTCTGTGGATAGGATCCTTAAAAAAAAAAAAAATCCTGTAACAGAAATACAGAATTTTAACATATATGAGCTCATGGATAAAAGAGTTTTAGCTCAAAAGACTGAATGTCACAGAGAGTTTTTGACATCAGTATTGAAAAGGAAATATTTTTTAGAAGAAACTTAAAAGTCCCTCATAAACAATCTAGATACACTATTCCAAAACAGTTTATATGTATCAGAACTTAAATTAAAGGGGTCTTATACCAAGTTTACCCTAGCACAATTTCACTGACTTCATGAAGATACATCACAAATAGATTTGATGTCAGTCCGAATTAAATGTATCCTAGGCTTAACTTTGAAAGAAACTGGCTGAGCTTGTGGAGGGAAATATCAATATAGTAAGCAATGCAGGAAGTGATCTTCTGTGACTGCAATTTAGGTTTCACCACAAGTGTATGAATGGATATTTTCTAATTTTCAAAGCTCCATAAAGCTTATGACTCTATATTATAATGGGGTTGGTGCTTTTGATTTTTTGTTGTAGTAGATAATTTACATTTTGACCTCTTGTTTACAAATTCCCAGTTTTCACAACATTGGGAAAATACTTGAAAATATGTGCATCCAGCTGCATTTACTTCAAAGCTCCCTTTTGCATCTCAAATTGATCATCTGTATAACTTCCGTAATACAAATGAAAAAAATATTACAATTTGCTAACTATGGATTTCAATGGAAAAAGACCAATTTCAATTAAAAAAGCAAAGAAAGCGAGGCTTATGATATTTTTACTATATCCTAAGAACCAAATTTAGGAAAGCCAGTTCCTTTCTAAAAACAAAAGAGATTTGAAAAAATATGTTATGTAACATGCTATATACAGGAAGATAAGAGAGTAATTATACGCATGAGTTAAGAAAGCATTTTTTTCTTCAGTGCTACTTAATAACAGTATTTAACTAAAATGCCATCAATAATGCTTCAAAAAGAGGCCTAATTCTCCGTATCTTTCACTATTGCCGCAGCCTGGCCCTCAGTCCTGCTCCCTGCATAGGTCTGTGCTGTGTTATACTGCTGTGTCCTCACCTCCCTAAGAGGTCAGTGGCAGATAAGTCTACTCAGAAATGCCCTTCCCAGAATCAACCCCAGACCTGCACTTCCCTCTGCTATTGAGTCATCTCAAAACATTGGCTAAAACAGGAGCTAAAATTTTTATATGAGATGCTCAGCACAGTCTAATATGCAAATCCTGGATGGAAAAACCATGCCAAAAATCAACATAAACTTCAGCGAAGGGAAAAAATTGTGTTTTGGGGACGTAGGTATGCTCAGCTCCTGAGGTTCAGGGACCATTTACAGCAACATGTAACATACAACAATTAATTTGCTTTGTTTTGATGACTATATGTCCACAGTATAAATTCTGAAAATTATTAATGGAAAAAAGGTAAGTGTTTGACTAGTAGTGTGTCAGATTCAAGAGGAATTTGAGCATACATTCTCTGACAATATTCTGAATCCCTTGTTATTTCATTATCTAAAATTGCAATGGTCATATTTCTTGCCTAGACCCATTCAGGCTCTCTGCACAAACTGAATTTCATCCATTAAGCAGATTGAGGATGTTCCTACTATATTGTTAGTGTCATTGTCAGCAATGATTTATGTTTAAGAGAATGTGGACAAATGTACTCAGACTCATATGTGGTGGTATTGTCCAGAAATTGGCTGTCACTGGTGGAAAAATATATAATTTCATTTTAAATAAGTTGTCTATTATTCTCTGCTTTAGCTTTATTAAGTGGCAATAATTACTCTGCTAGCATACCTCAGTGTGTATTATTTCATCTTTTGTTATGAACTACTGGAATTACTATCCCTGCAGTTTGGAAAGGGCTCAATATTTTTTTCATTTGACAGATGGCCTACCAAAATCTGGGTAAGTCTAAGCCATGAGGAAAAAAGCCTCTAAAACTTTAGCCCCGGGAACAATTCTTAGTAGAGATATCTGAACATGTTATTATTTTTAGTATTATACTGCAGCTAGCAAAGAAAATAAAGTCTAGAGGTTTTGTAATATTCTTCTCTTTACACTCCCAAATGACATGGATCTACTAGGATGCAAAGACATTGCCTGAGTGTGTGGTACTACTTTTCCAAATTAGATGTATCCTCCCATGTTCTTTGGGAGACGTAGATTTCAATTTACTTCCAAGCAAGTGGACTTGAAATAAGACCTTTCAATTCTCATTCAGAAAGTCTGACCTTACTCTGAAATTCTCAGAGCCAGTGAAGCCTTATGCTCATTCAGGCAGCTCTTTAGGACTTTGACCTCTATAATTTTTTTCATCAGGCTAAGGCTTACAAGAAGTAATTTGCTTTAGTTAAAATGCAGGATAGGTAGAAAACACAAATGAAATTTTCAACACAAATCTGAAATAGAAAAAATCAGAAGGATCAAGGCACTTGGAAGCTGAAAACAATGGCATTAACTTATTCTACTGAAAAAATAGAGGAGAAGGGAGCAGTTGTGAAGCAGTAGAAGAAAGCAGCATGTTGTCACTTCTACACTGACACATGCTGCACTCTAAGCCTAGGTCATAGGCCTGCTAAGCCACCACTAAAAATTGTCTCTATACTCTTGCTTTAGATTGGTCATTTGTACCTACACACAAGAAGCATTGGTGCAACGTGATTATGGATTCAGGGAACTTTGTCATCCTTCCTCTATCCTTTATTCTCTTTCCTACTCCTTTTCCTCCCATTTTCCTCATGTAGAAAGGGCTGAGAGGGAAGTAATGACAGGTGGAAGAGGATATTCCTTCTGATGCAAAAGTTCTCTTGTGAGCACCTTCCTTCCTAGTCTGTCATGGTGGCCATTTCAGTCCCAGCAGCTCTGGTTTTATTGCTGGTGGAAGACATTCTTGCAAAAGTATTGTTCATTCACTTCTGCCTTTCTCCACATGCAATCAAATTACAAAGATGTTACACATTCTCAGGAATGTCTTCTATTTGACTGTTATCACCTTAAACAAACTCGTCCTTCCAGACCTCATTTTCCTTTCTCTCTTTTTTCAAATGACAATTTCCATTGTTTTCAATTAAACTTTTGATGATGAAGAAGAGAATTTGATCTGAAAAGGAAGGAACATATATGTTATTGATCTCTGATCATTGCTGTGGAATTCATTCTCAAATGTAGCACAGAAATTTCTTTCAAAAGTATTTGCTATTTTTGAAAAAATTATCTTAATTAGTAAAATGGTTTTCTTTTTGTAAAAAAATGCTCAGTGCCAGCTATGCATGAGAACAAGAAAATTGTACAACCCTCGTGGTAAAATAAGATAAATATGATTTGTTGGGTGTTGAATGATTTGAATCATACCATAACATTGACAGACCAGGGAAAAGACAATAAAATAAATGATGCAACTTTTTCTTAACTATTTAACTTTTCTAAAAGCTAAACCACTATGACACTATGCAAATAAAGTGTGGCTAGCCTGAAGCTGAGAAATACCGGTAATTACGTGCTTTTCTAAGACAAGCCATGCTAATTTGTTCTTAATGTTTACATTTCCATTTTAATGAGTTTTCCTAGCTTCCACAAAGTTTGTAGTTTTGTTTGAAAATCTAACAAAAAGCATTTATGGTGAAGTTTGGCTTTCAACAAAGTTAGACCCCTATAATCCTGTGATTTTAACTGCAGCTTTTGTACAGGGTGTCTTTAGTAAGAATGATACCTGGAGACATAAGGAGCACTTCATAAAGCAGCTCAGTGACATCTGCACAATAGGACACTGATGGCTGAACATACCACTCCTACACTGAAGGGTGCGTGCTCACGTGAGTGTCCACCTTCCAAAAGGAGGAAGCCAAAAGTTATTAAACAGGCAGATAAACTAGCTTTTCTATGTATTTGTAGGTTTGTGTTGATTATTCTTCCTTGTTCCTCAATGACTACATGATTAAAAATATGTTTTACCTTGGGAGTTACTAAATTGAAATTCAAGTGCAGGAACAGAAATCATGAAGCTAGAAACTCGCAGGCATGTCTGTATTACAAAGATTTCTGTGCCTGACTAAGTCTTATACATCAACTGATTGACAAAATAATATCTACTACTTTGTGCTAATGAAAACCAAATCAAATAATATGCAAGTTGAATCTACCCTGAAATTCAGTCAACCACTGGATGCCAGGTTTGAGGGTGAAGCAAAATCACACCTGAATGGTAGCACAAAAGAATGAGAATCCCATCAAACAGGCTGGACTAGTTGAGAACAATAAACCGATACCAAGAAATAGTTTCTTTGAGAGAAAGAAATGCCTTTGAGGGATGCTGATTTCTAACTGGAGGTAAAGCATTTTATAAAATATTAAATTGAGAAGCCCAAAAGTAACAATAGAGGAGGGCTGAGATATTAACATGACTGCCAAAGAAAAATCAGTACTTTATTTCATTGACAGTTCTTCTTTCAGATCTTTTGATTAGCTTGGACACATCTTTTATTACTTTATGCATCACCTGTTATCCCTTGGAAAAAGGAAAGTGTCACTCCTAAAGTTAAGAAGAAAAGCACTAATGTAATATATTTTTCCTTCCAAGAAAAAGATGGTAATTAAAGCAGAAAACCAACCATTTCTCTTGGTGATTATTACCACCCCAGAATGCGGTAAGTGAATTTAATATTGTATTATGCATATTTAGCATTTAACCTGATCTTCTTCATCAGGAGGTACAGAACATTTATGTATCTAAAGCTTGAGTAAATATCTAATAGCCATAAACAATGGTTCAGCCAAGTGGGAATTATCTGTACAGCAAATTATTTTTAGGAGACTGAATATTCCCTACACTAGGCAGCTAAATGTCTTCAATTTGCTCATGATAAGGTTTGATGAAAATAAAGCTTTATGAATTTTTTTTGCACATCTAACTTTGACTGACATTATTAGTATGACTTTTGAATTCATCATTAATTTTTCTGGCATTCAGAAATGTTCCCTATCATATATATGCTTGCTGTTCACCCATGTTTATACTTGTACACACACACGTTATTTGATCCCTTAACTGTCCGTCTCTTTGCAGTTAAGATGCAAAATACACAGACAAAAAAAGTCATATGAGAAAAAAGGTATTCAATCCTTCATTTTCCTTCTCAGTTCCTGACAATACTACTGACACCAAACCCCTCATGGACAGGAGACTGTAAAAATAAAGAGCAAAAGACAGAATTCTTCAGTGCATAGAGATCTGTTTGGTTTCATCTACATCAGTGGAAGCATTGCGTTTTCATATCAAAGTTCTAAAGCAAGTGTCCTGGGGAGCCTGCAATATCAGTCATAATGATATGTTTGCAAATTACTATTTTGAACAGGTGACAGATTAAATAAAAATAATAATAATGTAGAGTTGTATGTTGTCTCTCCTATTACACACACCTGTCAATAATAACCATAAATAGCTGTAGTAAGTCACATTTTTATTAATTTTAAAGAATAAATACTTAATAAGAACCCTAGGTAGCTGGCCTGCCTACCAGGCCACTTTTAAGGACAGTCTCTGAATAATAGACAATTCAAACTACTTGATTCTTTCTTTAGTGTTAATGTTATAGTGATCACAGAATCAGAGTTACAATTCATATGCTAAAAAACCACTTAATTTCTCTTTGGAAACACCACTTAATTTTCTCTTTAGATACTCAGTTTATGGATTGGTTTCTAAAAGCTAAAAAATCCTCAAGTATATATGTTACACCTTAGAATTTAGACTACATATAGATGTTCTTTTTTGGGATCGTGTCATTCTGCTGGAATGAGAGATATCAACTGGGCAACTGGGTTATTGTTAACTGTTTACTACAGTTTCCAGACCAGACACTACCATCTCCTTTAATCCACCTATGTTTGATTGTGTGAGTGCTCCCTACACCACTCTGTCTAAAATAAAACGAATAAATTTAGTGGGTTGTAGATGAGCCTTTTGCACTTTGGAAAGATACACTGAGTTCATTCTCTGGCCCCGGAGAAAAGCAGTAAGGCATGATGTGATAAGAATAGACACCTTTTCATTCAAAAGAGAGTGGCTTTGTCCAGAGTGCCTCCAGAATTATCCCTGTCCCAATTACTGCTCCCTGAACCCTAAGTGAGTGTTCTCCATGGTGGTCTGACGTCTGCCTAAAATCGTGGCAGAGAGAATGTTAGCAATAAATCATTATGGACAGCACCAGGACAGTGATTACAGGCCTGAGTTCTGGCCCTATTTAATTTACTAGTCCCACAAAACAAGGTAGCTGAAGCTTAGAGCCAATTCCAGTGCCAGGACTACTTTCAGGGCAAATGGGGTGGGTGGAGCAGAAAGTTCTTCCTCTATTAGAGAACACTCTTTTCTCTCATCTGGAATCAAATCCCCAGATCTTCACATCTTCTCATTTTCCCTTTACTGTCGAGAACACAGATGACATCTCCTTGCTCCCAGACAGCTCAAACAAACTGCTGTACCTAAAAATGTCACTCCCACTGAAGATCAATACACATAGATGTTAGTAAGATTTTTATAAAAAGATATCTCTTTGTTTTGAACTAAATTATTTGAATATTTAGGAAAAAGTACTTTGCTGCACTTTAGAAAAAAGAAAAAAAGAGAGAAAAGGATAACCAGCAACAAGAGGGAAAAAAGAAATATTATGTTTTCACAGAATAAGAACAATGTCTGAAATAAAGCTGCCTGTGATTTTATTTTTTATGTTTAATTATAGGAATACCAAGAAATATTTCATTTCTTACAGTGTTCCAGGGATGTGAAATAACAAGTATGTAATAGTGTTCCTTCAATAGACATATTACCTCATTTCAACAGTAATGCAGAGCATTAGTACAGCAGCTTAAATGACAAATGGATATTAACTGTGTGCAGGAAGATTTCATGTTTTCCTCAATTCTGGCACAACAATTTCATGCTTGATTTGGACACTTGAAACTTGGTTTTGGAAGTAGCTAAATGTGTTACCTTTTAAAGAAGTTGGCATGCGTGAATTTTACGCCTGTTCATTCCTACTTTCAAAAGGCAAGAATTAAACCCTGAAGTCATCTTCAGAGAAAATGCATACATGATGATGTCATTATCCAAGAGTCATAGAACCATAGATTTCATAGAATCATAGAATCACAGAATCATATAGTGACAGATTCCTAGAATAGAACCATAGATTTCATAGACTTATAGAATCACAGAATCATATAGTAACAGATTCCTAGAAACATAGAATCATAATGGTGTAGGTTGGAAGGGATCTGAAGTATCATCTTGTCCCAATGCCTCACACTGTGGGCAGGGAGATCTTCCACTAGACCAGGTTCAGGCTCTCAAATTCTCATCTAACCTGGCCTTGAACACTTGCAAGAATGGAGTGACCCCTTCCACTGCCCCACCATTCTCACATTAAAGAATATTTTCCTAACATCTAACCTAAACTTATTCTCTTTCAGTTTGTACCCACTCCCCCATGTCCTGTCACTACATGCCCTTATAGTCTCTCTCTATTTTTTTATTGTAGGGTCACTTCAGGTGCTGGAAGGCTACAATTATGTCACCATGAAGGCTGAACAATCCCAATACTCTTGGCATTTCATCACAGGAGAGCAGCGTTATTCTTCTAATAAACACAAATTTTTAAAGTGACTAATAAATTCTGTTTCTTAGATTTTGATGTAAGCAAGAAACAAATATTGTTATGAGTTTAAGCCCTTAATGGGGTCAGACCTTACATGAATCACACTCATCTTCATGTCCTCCAGTCATTGCTGCGCTTTGTGCACTAGCAATCTTTTGCTCCAGGTGCAACTGGGAAAAGATACTATAGCAGGACCCATGTTTTTCTCAGTTCCAGCTACCTTCACAAGGAGTATGCTTTGGGCAAAAGTATGCTGAATTCTGCAGTATGTTGAATTCACTTAGAACATTTTGAAACATTTTCTTGCATTGCCAGTTGGTATATTTTCTAAAGGGATAATTTTTTACCTAGCTTTGTACTCTACTTTTATTTAATTTAAATTTCTTGCTAAGAAACAAAAATTTCTCCTTATTTTCTCTATCTGTCTGAATGATTCTGGTTTATAAATTGAAAATTCTGTCAGTCATAAATTACTTCACTTTCTCCAGCAAGATACTACAGAACACTCTCTGACAAAAAGGTAAATTATTTACAATATTCTAATTCCATCAGTCTTTATATACGGGCTAAAACAACATTATGTTTAATTAATAAACTTTTAAAGAAGGCCATCAGGCCATTAAAGAACATAAACTATTTATAAGGGAAAAAAATTCAAATACTGTTTTTCAGCATAAACATTTCCAACTGTCAGGCTTTGTGTTTTAAAAGACGTCACTCAGGAGGAACAAAATTTGGAGATAAAACAAGACCAAGAGTTTCTTCTCAGACTCCAGATTATTCCAGTCAGGTGTTGTTGTCAAAAACCAGTAAAACCAGAACTCTTTAACATCAACGTAGTATTTAAGAAGGAGGCATTCTTTATTCAGCTGGATGCACGTGGGGGTGTCCCCTCCAAAATGTCATGCGTACTGAGTACAGAAAAAGCTCCTGTTTAAATACTGTATTTTACATACATATTCATAGGTTTTTCCAAAGGAAACACACGTATAATAATCATTTCCCCAGAATCACTGGCATGTGTTCCTTCCTATCAGCACATGTTCTTCTGTCTCAGGGGTTTCTTTGGTGGCCTCTGGTGACTGGTGACCCTAAAGTTGTACTTGTCTGCTTGGTGAACTGGGCTGGTTACTCCAGTTCTTCTTGGTTGTTGTTTAACATGAAGGTACAAACTAAGCATTCTGTAGCTCCATAGGTTAAAGGGTTTTGAAGAATAAGCGTTGTATTAACCCTCCAGATGTGCAAAGTGATTCACCTACAGCCCCTGGAGGGCCTGACACTACTGCAACCAGACATGTCCTGAGGGAAGCTGAAGGGCATTGGAAGGCCGTGCTGGAGCAGCACTTGCAGCCTGTGGAGAGAAGTCCACACAGAACCAGGTTCTCTGGACAGAGCTGTGACATGTGGGGGATTCATACTAAAGCAGCTCATTCCCAAAGGACTGTATACCATGGAAAGGCCCTATTCTGGACAAGGAAAGAATGGAAGAGACAAGTGTTATGGTCTGAGCACAACACCCATTCCACGTTGCTCTGTGCTTACTCTGTTATTAATTGGCAATAAATTAAAATAATCTCTGAGATGAAGGGTTTTTTGCCTGTAAGGATAACTGTGAGTGATGTTCCTGTCCTTATCTCAACCAATGACATTTCCATCTTCTCTCTGTGTTCTGGAGAGGAGAATTAGTGAGAGAGTGTCTGGGTGGCAGCCAGACAAGGTTAACCTACCATACTTATCCTTATGGAATCAGCTTTTTCTTGGTAATGTCCCTAGGATGAATGGAAACAATTTCTAAAGATTAAGGTTTTCAATTATCCATGAATTTATGTGCAGAAGTTTCTTAACTGATGTTTAATTGCCCAACAGAAATTTTCCCTGCTGGCTTATCAGAAAACTTGTAGTCATTCTTGAAATCTGGACAAATATGTTGTCACAAAAAAGGTTGTTTCCATAAATTAGGGGGTGACACTGTGATCAGGAGGAGTAACAGGTTGGCAATGACACCAGCAGTCAAGACTCCAGATATTGAAGTGTTTGCAGTGGTACATGATAAAGTTTGACAGTATTGCTCCTAGCTCAGAGGCAGAAATCAGTTGCCAAATACAACAGAATTTTTTAATATTATTATTTGTTCTGTTTGATAGCCAGAAAACTGTCTTTTTTTTTTCAACTGCTGAACTGCTTTTCCATTAGTTGAATGGATATGCTCTCACTGCTGTAGTGTCTCCCAGCCATGTCCTGAGCTAAAAACAGTATGGAAAATATTGCTTACTGTGGCAGAACCATAGCCAGATATTTTTATTTAAAAGCTTACATTTATGAGTTGTTTTTCATGATGCTATTTTAGATAATATCTTCAATTTCCCTAGTTCAATGTGTGGATGCATTTCTAATGGGTTATCCTTGGCTGCTGAGGTGTGTGACTGTCCTTCTATGCTACTGCAAAAGAGATGGATAACAATTCCTTCTAACTGAGCTACAGCAGTGGATTTTGACTGCTGCCAGGACCCACTGTGAGGCTGTACACAGGTAGGGCCTGATGTGAGCACTGTAAGGCTTTTCTGGTGCTCAACCTGTGAGGGCACCATGCATGCAGCAGACACAGAAATATTTTCCCCAGGCACTGTGGAAATTGGTAATCTAGAAAGGTCCTGAGAGCAGATTTCAGGAATGGTTTTAGATGGCCCTTTGGGGCAAATCTTGGACCTTGATGATCTCAAAGGTCTTTTCAAACCTAGTTAATTCTGTGATTCTGTGAAGTAAATTCTGAAACTCTATCCAACTCTATCCTTATATTAATATCTGCATGATATTAATATAAGGAAATGATCACATCAGTATATGCAACTCTGTCCAAAGAAGTCCATTGTGTTTATGAGTAGTGTTCTCGTGATCCCACTCAGTTATATTAGAGAACATTATACAACTAAAAACCCCATATTTTTTACCAAAAGCTGTAGTGTTCATCATGAACAGAGAGGACCTCATTTGCAAGGTGCCTCAGTCATTATAGACAGTGTAGTAATGCTTTCCAGGCAGCAATTTGGCACTTAGCTCAAATAAATTCCCCTTGCTAATTTAACTTTCTAAAATCTCCCCAACACTAATAGGCCTGATTTATTAATTGCTTCTATTATAGACGAAAAGCAAAAAAAATCTGGTAAACTCTTCTTTCATTGACATAAGCACAGCTTTTTAGAAGCTGACAGTTCAGATGCAAACCTCACAGGAGGTCAGGAGCCCTTCCCAGTTTTGTGGACATAGTGGTCAGGATAAACTTAAATTTCACAGCAGATATGAGAGTCTGTTTCCAAAGGCTAGGTTTGTTAAAAACTCCTGCTCTTCCATAATGCTCTGGAGAGCTTTCCTATCATTGCTGTTGTGAAGGAACCATAAGGCATGCACAAACTAAATGTCATCTTAATTGCTCTGGAAAAAAGAAATTAAAAAAAACCCGCTGTTGCGTTTGTCTCTCTTCATCCACTAAATATAATTAAACAAGCCCCCACCCTGCCACACCTGCAGTTAATAGATTTTGGTACAGTTTCTCACTTGCATCAGTAAAGCTCCTGTAACTTAAAGTAAAATAAGTAAAAAAAAGTAAAGTAAAAAAAGTAAAAAAAAAGTAAAGTAAAAAAACTAAGTAAAAAAACTAAGTACCTGCTATTCCACAAAATATCATCAATATTGTAAACATTGTGAGAAAAAATTGAGGCCTTGATATTAAAACCAATGCAAGAACCTATTAAGGTTGTTTTTGTTTTTGTTTTTTTTTTTACTAATATGTTAAGTGGCTTGGCTAACTCACTTTTAATGTAAGAACTAGAATTCAGCAAATTGTGCTTTAAAGTATATGTTTGATATAGCCACTATGATCTGGAAAATAACCTGTTATCAAAATGAAATATTTTTTAGCAAAAAGAAATTATGAAAACAGCCGAGGAAGCTTTTTCTAATTCAGATGAGAATTGCCAGAAAGAGGACAAAAATGAAGAAAGAAAGGAATCTGATAACATAGTTTGAAAGGTCATGATGGGATGAAACAACACAAAAAAAGTTACTCTAAAACTGATGTGAGGAAGGATACCAGAGAGCAAAATTGGTATTGAAGTTCCAAACACTCCCTACTTAAAGAGGACATGAAGGCGAGCATACAGCTTCTTCTGTTCAAATTCTGGTAAGTCTTATTTAACAAAAGACAAAAACAAAACTTTTTTGAATATGAAAGAGCTAAGAATTTTTTTTCTTTTTCTTTAAAATAAATTCCTTTGTGTGAAAGTCCATAAATTATTTTCACACATGCAATGTGATATGTATGAAAATAAAAAATTTTCTCAAGAAATGTTAAAAAATATTTAAGCAATTAAGACAGTAAGATGATACCATGAAAAACACTCTGCTATTCAAGGAGCTGCTACAAGGATTTACTCCGCTCTTGAAAAATAAGGTGTCTTGTATTAAATTACCACACCTTAAACTATGCTAAATTATACCATTCTTCATAATTTTCCTTGAATTCACTGATGTCTAACGGTGGTGTAGGATAGTCAAGACCAAGTGAAAACGGGGAAATATTTAGGTTAAAAACCTCATATTTGTAATTTCTCAGCATAAAAATCTAATAGCATTGTCTAGTTATCATCTCCAACTGCACAAAGCCCATAATAACAGGCAAATGTGATGTCAAGCAAAAAATCAATATCAGTGAAAATAACATTTTACCTGTTCCTTCTTTCATCTCTTTACTTGCACTCTTAGGTTAGTACTACTGTTGCTGAATGCAGGCAAATATTCACCAAGAGAAACCCCTCTTAATGCCATGTAAAAATCTTTTATTGCCATAGGACATTGATTTTATTTTTTAACTCTGTAGCTCAATGAAGTGAAAGTATGTGTCAGGTTCATTTTATTAATTTTAATTGTGACACCAGGCCCATACAGGTCTGACTATTGTCAAATTTAGTATTGACAGTTATTTTGGATGTTGTAGGACTGTGGATATACAGATTCATATTGTATATAAGGTTTACTGTGGAGAATTCAAACTAGTGCTCTGAAATGCTGTATGTAGTTCATAAAACCTGCATTTTAAAATTTTATGTGAGAAGATTTACACACTATCTCCTGTGACACAGCACTACTGAAGTTTTCAGGATCAAAACTGTTTAAACACTGAACCTATAAAAAGAGAGTAGAGAGTACTTACTGGTAATAGGATCAGTAAAAATTAAACAAATTCTAGGTATCTTTATACATTTAAGAGATATTAATACCTTTAGTAACGCCTTCTACCTGAGTTACACTATTTATAAGGAGAAGAATTATATGGAAGTCATTGGACTGCAGGTGCAAATAAGACTTTGTAGGACAAGGCTTTCTTTATGCTTCTTTATGGTTTATGTCAGGGTTTATTCCTGTCTGACAAACAGCCCACACAGCTCTTTGCTCATGTTCTGCCCCTCTCCAACAGCAATGGCATCAGGGAGAGACTCAGAAGGGTAAAACTGAGAAAACTCATGGTTGGGATAAAGACAGTTTAATAGCTAAAGCAAAAGCTGTGCTTATAAGCAAAGCAAAACAAGGAATTCATTTCATTCACCCCTCCCCACGGGCAGGCAGATGTTCAGCCATTCCCAGGAAAGCAGGGCTCCATCCATGTAATGGTGCCTTGGGAAGACAAGTGCCATCACTGCAAACATTCTGCTTTCTTTTCCTTTACCCAGCTTTATATCCTAAACATGACATTATAGGGTCTGGAATGTTCCTTCGGTCACTTGAGGTCAGCTCTCCCAGCTGTGTCCCCTCCCAAATCCTTGTGCTCCCCTAGCCCACTCACTGGTGGGATGGGGTGAGAGGCTAGAAAGGCCTTGGCTCTGTGTAACTAAAAGCCCTGCTCAGCAGTAGCTAAAACATTCCTATCTTCTCAACATGGTTTCCAGCATAAATCCAAAACACAGCCTCATATCAGCTACTACGAGGAAAATTAACTCTACCACAGCCAAAACCAACACAAATCGGAAGCAACTTTTTTCCTATGTGACTGTGCTCTCTTTTTAGCACTAAAAAAAAATCCCACAAGTTCAATTAATTTTTAGAAAAGCACTAAATCTCACAAGAATGGATTATCTGTAGTTGCCAAACACTGAAAAAAATGCAAAATGAGACAATTCTACATTTCTAGCTAATGCTTTTATCCATTTATGCTTAATTACTGATCCATGGCAAGAGAAGAAATTATTTCATTGCTCTAAGTCTTCTTTTGACTTTGGCAATATTCCCTAGAGGATTCTATCCAAGATTTTCTCTGGTGAACCCATGCAGAGTCTCCTGCATTTTTTGTTAGTCTATGCACAGCAAATATGTCAAGTAAGACATATAACAGAAGTAAATTCAGGAATAAAATTAAAAATATCTGCAAAACTTAGGAGCAGAAAATGGCATTTTGGACTAAACTACAGCCTTGTGTCAGGCAAGGAATAATCTAGCTATGCTAGAAAATCAAGGAATCTTAGAAGCAAAATCACTAATTTTGCCCCTTCTTTGTGAAAGAAAGTCTGTGCTGCCAAACTAAGAAAATAAGCAAGAACACTAGAATCAAAATTGATTTAGAGAGGGTGGGAAGAATAATGATAAAGACCATGTTCAAATTTCCTATTCTTTTTGCACTTCATCTCATTCAATAGTACAGCATTAGATAGTAGCTGTTGCTTGCTCAGATATTTCAAGATTCAAAGAGGCAGATGTTAAAGTTCCTTTTTATGGCTATGACCAAGTATAGCACTATTCCAATTATTTTTAGCAGAAAACACACAAGCATATATGATGCTGATTTCATTTTTTTCTTAATACATAGATTGAAAAGAGATTCCTCAGTGAAGGTTGAGAATTTAAATAAAAACTGAAAATTTTGACTGTAGTTTGAACTTCCTTAGCTTTTTTGTTCTGCTTAGAAGTCAATTGTTATATGTAGGAGAATATAGAAAAAAGTCCTTCCATATACTAACAGGCATAAAGCAGCAAAAGAAAGATGTTTCAAAAATCTTCACTGAATTATTTTGCAAGCAGTAGCAACAGCAAGATTTTTATCTCAATTAGAAAAACCTGTCTCATATCTTGCAAAATAACCTTAAGTGTTCGCATTCATGGGTATAAAGTCTTAGGTGAAATATTTAAGTTTGTAAGAAACCTATAGAGAGGATACTGTCCCTAAAACTTCAGAAGTAACTGGCTAACATATTCAGATCCAATGGCAAATGTTAAGATTTCCACCCATTTGCTTACACACGAAACTGCTCTTTTTCTCCACTGTGTTCACATAAAACTGAGTAACTTAACAAATGACTCTGTAGAGGAATGTAGACAACTGTCTCCCTGCAGGGGCTCCCTCTGGACCAGGAGCATGCTTGCATACGCCTGTACTTGTGAATTTAGACCCTGTTGAAAAGGAAATGTGTTAACTTGTGCTCAATGCCACACCAAAATGAACTAAGTCCCCACTGGATCAGGTCATTAATGGAAAAATATGTTTACATAAAAAAACATTATGAATAACATAAAGGTATGCAATTCTTCTCTAAAAGGCAACAGTTAAAAAGAGGTTTTGTGTTCTAGCATGCTGATTGGCAAAAATGTGTCGAGACTTGTGGTCCCCACAACTTTGCTCAGAGAGTGAGAAAACCAACTTTCTCAGAATCTGCTTGTGAGACTCTAGTCCAAACTATGATAACTTCCAGTCTAAACAAACCTGCAGATGCTGTTCTCTCTTTTTTCTATCTCTTTGTGCTAAGACTTTAAGCTAGCCAGCCAACCAAGAAGCATGTATTGATTAAGTGACCAATGTAATCCATTTGGATCGGAACGGTGTATAAAAGAAGAAGTAGTTGTAGTAAAGGTAGAGATTCTGCAAAACCAGCCTTTGAGTCAGTGTCTTTTGTTATTATAACTACAACAGAGACTGTTAAAGACAGTTCTGAAGCAGCTTAGGAGCTTCACATCTTCTCACTTTAGTTGTCACAAGATGTTGCAGTTGCCGTCATGGCTATTGTAAATGCTCCTGGGACTTTTGGTCCCAGAGATATGATGGTTCAGCAAACTGAGGCTTCCATCAAGCATGGTATTATTCATCCAAGGAGAAGAAATGATTGCTCCTTTGGCTGACCACAGCCTCTTTCCTGGAGGAACTTCTCTTGTCAGACCACTCCATTACAGAATCAATCAGCAATTCAGTGCCTTTTTATACTTCAGTTTTAACAAGGTCTTCTCCACCTTTCCTTGTGCTTTGTCATGTTTTCCTGTGCTGTTCCATACTAAAAGCAAGCAGTCTTGTTTGAAATGCATAAGAATTTGTATATTCCTGTTAAAAATCAAAAATGAGTGGTGGAGACAACGAAAGGGACCAGCTGAAACAAAAATATTCCATCATATTAATCGCTGCTCAGGATCCAGCTGCTGAAATTACAGGTTAAAATTCCCATTTCTCATGTGAAGCTGTGTAGTGATAGAAGTTAGGCAGATTTCTACGGTGATTGGATTCCACTGAAAAAATGTATATAATTAAAATAACAGCACTATTTATCAGCAATTAGCACTATTAACTCAGGAGTGATTGTTGCTTGCATTTCAAAGACTTTGTTTCATTTGCTTGAAATTCAAAGATATCTCATAACTTCTTGACGAGATGTTTTTAAAAAGATAGAAAAATTAAGCAAAAATATTCCATTTTCATGATATCTACCCTTCAGAAATATATAAATTACAGACACAAAATTGTAATTTGATAGAAGTATTTGCTTTTGTCTTCTCCTTCCTTTGTATCTTGGAGTTAGTTGTACCTCATCCATCACACTGCCTTGTCCCATCTTGTTCTCCTTGCAATGCTTGAGGAACCTGGATGTGTCTGAGATCAAGAGAAAGGAAAGTTAGGAGGATTCTTCATTTTTATTCCCTGTACTAGCACTAAAAAACTTTCAGCCTCTATGAAAAGAGCTGAATTTTTTTATCTGTGAAAGTTAAAAGGGAACATACTGGAGAGAAAAAAAAAATAAAAGAAAGCTCTATAAAGAGTTTAGTATCAGTTCTAAGTATATATTGTGGGCACTGCTTTTCCCCTAACTGTCAGGATTTCAGATTTCTTTCAAAATAATTTTTCCACAACTTTGTATTCTTTTTTAAATTTGGAGCACTTTTAACTCACCAACAGTGCAAAGACAAGTTTTTTATTTTATTAGCAAGTTTATTGTAGAAAAGTTTTTTTTCATTTTCAGGAAGGACTTCAATAGTTTGCTGCAGCAAGTTTAGTAGTGTCACATGCAAAATGAATACTCTGTAATATTTAGGAGGAAAGGTGGTTTTTAGCAAGTGGCACTAGATCTGTCTGCCAAGGAAGAGCCGCCCAAAGTTTTTGCTTTCATATCGCTTCCTCTGGGAAAGGACATTCTTTATACAGAGCCCTACTCTACTTGCAGGCCCATATGTTATCCAAAATGGTGCCATATAGTCACTTGGAAATGACTCTTCTGGCACTGGGTTAGAGAGAAGAAGAAAAAAGTACTCTCTCTTTTTATTCGCGCTGCTTTTTCCCAGTTTCCCCGCTTCCCCATTTCCATGTTTGTGCTCTTCTCTGACCTACACACAAAGGAACTGTGATGACTTATGCTGGGCTACAGAACATTTGTGCATGTATCTAACTTTTTAATTGTATCTTCCTTTTTGTTTAAGAAATCAAGTGCTGGCTGTGTATTTCTCACAAAAATGAAGTGTTTGCAACTGGTCTGCAACGCGACTCCCTTTCCAGTTAACATACCAAGGGAGCGTGATACCTCTTGTACAGTCTCTGGAAATTAATGAAAATACCTCATGAAATGTTTGAGACTCGAGATTTAAAACATTTGTAGTTGATGTGACCTAACAAATCTTCAGGTGCCAGCACAAGGTATGTAGCTAGGCTGTCAGAAGTAGCCAGCTCCTGCAATGAGCAGGTAGTCTCATTAATCAAGTCAAGTAAAAAGACATTAATCTTTATAAAATAATTTTTTAACTTACATATAATTTACCTAAAATCTTCTTGTGTGTTTATGCCATGAATGGACTTTACATCATACATTTGCTCTGTGAGTGGCTGCAAAGATATTTTTTGCTCTTGTAGGAGGTATCAAGTAAAGAAATTGGTAGAAAACTGCTGGCAAGATTTTGGACAGAGGATGAAGTGTGCAGCACCGGGGTTCTTGTGCTACGAACTTTCTGTAATTATGTGATGCGTGGGAGGGGGAGCAGAGGTAAAGCTTTCAGATCACGAATGGCCAGGTCCACCACACAGGTGGTATCTCCTTCCCTGCTGGAGCTTTGTGACCCTGATGCATATATTTCTGTGTGTGCCCAAGGGGCACTAATTAAAGACATCCAACTAATTTGTAGTTACTGTTTCTAAATAGAAGACATACCTGGTTTATGTAGAACCATATCCTTACACCCTTACACTGAGTTTGCAATACCATGGGGACCACTGGCAATGTAAGGATTCAATTAATGCAAACAGTATGGTGAAATTTGGCTCTAGGTGATGGTGCTAAAATATTATTTCTACTAAGTAGAATACATTAGGTGCAATCTAGTACCATGATGAAGATCCAAAGGATGTGGGAAGTCTTTCATGATTTCAAACATAAGGACTCAGCTGCTCAGTGTAGGCAGGAGCATGGTATGCGCAGAGGCTGCTAAGCTATGCAGTCATCATAAAAGAAGAAGTCCATAATGGAAGTTGTGAAAAATCCAATAAATGGAGGTTTTTTTGCACACATTAGGAGATGAAAAAGCACATGTATTTTCAGAACATTCTTCTTAAACACTGCAGGAACTCCACTTATAAAATATTTAAGTCACTGTGTTTGTTTCTGAGAAGATAGGAAAGAAAAGATCCTTTTCTAATCCTAAAATATTCCTTGGAAAACTGGGCTAGGAAGAAATATCAGAGAAATAGCAAACAGGATCATTTAATGATCCTGTGATACCTGATGACCTTCAAACAGATACAGTCTGAGAAATAACACATGCAATGAAAGAAACTGGGATATATTCAGAAGTAAGACAAAATTCTGAAACAAATAGGAGGAAAAAGGTGTGATGAGGGATACAAATATTGCATTATAAATTGCTGCTGAGACTGTGTAAACCACTAAAAAGTATGTTAATAGAATAATGGAAATATTTGCCTCTTTTATAGCATCTTTATTTTGCTCCAATTTTGACAGTCTTTGCGGTGCAGTACCACCATCTAGATCATCCATTTCCATTTGCTTCTGAAAAGTCACATTTTCCACACAGTGGAGATGAAAGGAGCAGACCATTGTAGTTGCAGTGTGAGCCAACATAATAAATTTAAAATGTAATAAATTTACAGGACACTAATTTGTCTTCAGTAGCAAATTGTGTGTACCTTTTATTCTTTTTAAGATCATGTGAGAGTTTAATCTACCTCAGAAACACAGCAAACAATTATTCAAGAAATTTGCAATAGAAGTGACTGCATGGGTATTTAATATAGAGATGCTTAAAGAATCAAGTAAAATAGAATGTAAAGTAAAAGAATCCTTACCTACAAACATAAACCTAACAAAAATATCACAGTAAGACCTACATTCTTGTGACAAAATAAAAAAAAAATAGGAGAGAGAACTGGAAGGTAAAAAGTAAACTGATATGATTTAACAGCAAGTCATATGAGGTTACTCTAGCTAAAATATCTCTAGTGAATATAATTGGCAGCAGCTTAAATTACTGTAAGCTATTATAAATTAAGATGACTGAAATTATTATAAATAGCCAGAGATATAAAACAAACAGTTGTTTTCCTTAATGAAACTCAAGAGTTTGGAAAAGAGTAAGTGAATTGGCTCAATAACCAATTTAAAGAATTTAAAGTTGCAGATAAGGAAATTAGGAACTGCTGGGAAGTTAAACTGTTTGTGTCCATTAGCTTTCAGGGCAGTAGCTGAAAGTGTAGGAATCCAGAACCTGGCTTCTTCTGAAAGTAAAGTCAAGGACATTGAAGCAGGGATTCAAAATCCTATTTGAGATTCACATAGATTGCATGACTCTTTACTGTTAAACTATTTTATGTGAAGGAGAATAAAAAGTTTAAGTCTTCAGGGCTCTTGAAATTAAGTGGCAATCTCAATGATGATCAGGATATCTTACAGAGCTTTGTGTTTTTCAACTACAGCTGTTTTTTGTTGCCACTGGAAACAGGACATCAGACTTGACAGCTACTGTGTCACAAAGAAATGCTGGGGGAGAAGGAAAACAAAACCAAACACGAAGTAATTTAGCAAACAATTTCCTGATGTCAGTAATATATTTTGTGGTCAAAATTTCATACTTTAGCACTAAATCAATGACCTCTAAGTCACAATATACCATCTCCCCTGAAAGAAATCAAACTACTGTTCTGGGAAAACTGGATAGTATGAAATATTTTACCTGTATTACACGGGATTTTTGGATTTGTTTTGTGGTTTTTTGGGGTTTTTTTCCTGCTTTTAGTAAGAATAATTAGTGGAACAGAAGTGCATAATGTACAAAATCAAAAGAAAGCTCAGTATGTGGAAGAAACTTATAATTGCAGTGGCAGATGGGTTTACCTCAAAGAGACTCAAAGAGACAACATTGTTACTTATGTGACATTCTCTGTATAGAGTCTCCTCAAGTCATCTGTCCAAGCAAAAATAACTAATTTTTTTTGCACCTTTTTTTGGATTACATCAATATGATGCAGCTGCTGCCTCAGCTGGAGAAATAATCATTCTCCTCAAGTAAGAAAAAATTAAGTAAGGGTGACTGCCAAAAGAAAGCTAGCTTTGAAATTGAAAGCTCTGAATATAGACAATCCTGAATGTCAGATTATTTTTGGTATTTGAAGTAATAGTAAGGGCGAGGTTTTTGTATTCTGTGTTTGAACCTGTTTAAAACAACCTCTAATGACACATATGCTGTATTCTTAATTAACATTTTAATAAAACTATGAGAAAGATTTTGGGTGAAAAAATGCAAGGTTAAAGGGAATTTTTTTTAAAGTCAAATTTTATATTGCAAAATTGTGACATTTTGTAAGTAAAAATGGACCTAATTTCTCAATTTGTATGAAAATAACCAGGAATCACTACAAAGATGAAGGAAATTGATTTGTTTCCTTAATGGTCTATATTCTTCTCAAGTAATACTGTTTTCTGAAAGAAAAAAAAGAGACTAAAGACTTGGGTAGTAGTTTGTTGTTTCAGTCTTTATTGACTACAGGATTTCTTCACTCTTGAATGCAGCTACAACTCATAAATAAAAACAGGAAAAAAGTATCATAATCCTCTATCACTTGACGTGAAGGAATTCTCCCATTATTAGTTTGAGGAAAAGTGGTGCTATCATAAGAACTGAGATGTTATTTCCCTCTCCAAAATACAAACCTATACACACACTTTGCATCGCAAACAATTGATGAAATCCACTACCTTTTGAGAGACTGCAGCACTTACAATTCTCCAACCAAACCATCAGAGCTGCCAGCACAGCCAGTGAGGTGACTAAAAGTGGCCATCAGCTTTTGTAATTAATCAGTTTTCATAAAGAAAAAATAGAGAGAAAAATATGGTATTACAAATTATGCACAAAGAATGGATAATTTTTTTGCTTACATTGGCATTGATGTTATACAAGCATACACAAAAACTGGTCTTAGTAATAATGTGACTCTCATAATTTTTGTCTGGAAATAGGTTAAAGTAAGGAGATCTTTTGTGAAAATGCTGAATACTTGTAATAAATCAACTGGTCACATACACACCTAATGCTGTTAAAGCTGTGGAAAAGCATTTCTTTTTCCTCTTTCCAAATTTTAGTCAAAAAGCACAACATTTTCTAATGTATTCATTTTCTGAAACAGTCCTTTACTCTCCAAATATAGTGAAGCTATTGACGACTTTTTTGCTATTTGTAGTGAATATTCCGTTGATTTCTCTTATGTTCAAAATCAGTCATTCTTACAGTTTTTAGAAATCTGGTGCCCAATCATTAAAAGATAAGGCATTCAAAGCTCCAGTGAGTCCAGTTGACTGTTTAATATAGAAGTCAGTCATATAAAAATAGAAGGATGCTGAAATAACTAATGACAATCAAAAAGGGTTTATGTAACTTTTATTTAACTCTGACAAACACCCATGATATAAAAAAACCGGATGCCAAAAAACCCGTCAGAAATTATAGCAGATATTGAAAAGATGTTTTACTTTAATAAAGTAAAATAAAAATAATAAATCAATAAATAAATAATAAAATTTTAAAAAAAGATGTTTTACTTTGTTAAAAAAAGAATTTCTCTAAATCAGAGTAGATCATTCAAACTGGATGAAAACTAGCTAATGCAAAAATAAAAGCATTTTGCCAATGCATCATCATAGCTCAGATACAATCTTGACAGAGAGATCTGAGTTTTCCTTCATAGTCGCTTAATGTTTCTAACAATTTTATGGGAGAAAATCAATGTAATCAATGACAGCTTGTCTAGACTTTCTAGACTGGTAAAAATTTTTAATGTATGTCTGTTTTATGTAGTGGTCTGGATCAATCGATGAGGTGATCTCCAGTGAAAAAATATTAATTAACAGAATTAAGTAGAGCTCCATATGTCTAAGAACAATAACTGTTGACAGGGGAATTTGATGACAGTACTGAGATCTTAGTTTTACTGAGAGGTATCCGAGGGGAAACTGTCAGTATATTGTTATAATTAGGAAAGTGTTATCTCTGAAATACAAATTGCACAGTATTAAGATGAAGTAGATCGAAAATTTCACCTGTGCATGCATTATCTGGGTCCCATTTTGATGTCCAGAACAAAAAAAAAAAAAAAAANGAACTGGAAGGTAAAAAGTAAACTGATATGATTTAACAGCAAGTCATATGAGGTTACTCTAGCTAAAATATCTCTAGTGAATATAATTGGCAGCAGCTTAAATTACTGTAAGCTATTATAAATTAAGATGACTGAAATTATTATAAATAGCCAGAGATATAAAACAAACAGTTGTTTTCCTTAATGAAACTCAAGAGTTTGGAAAAGAGTAAGTGAATTGGCTCAATAACCAATTTAAAGAATTTAAAGTTGCAGATAAGGAAATTAGGAACTGCTGGGAAGTTAAACTGTTTGTGTCCATTAGCTTTCAGGGCAGTAGCTGAAAGTGTAGGAATCCAGAACCTGGCTTCTTCTGAAAGTAAAGTCAAGGACATTGAAGCAGGGATTCAAAATCCTATTTGAGATTCACATAGATTGCATGACTCTTTACTGTTAAACTATTTTATGTGAAGGAGAATAAAAAGTTTAAGTCTTCAGGGCTCTTGAAATTAAGTGGCAATCTCAATGATGATCAGGATATCTTACAGAGCTTTGTGTTTTTCAACTACAGCTGTTTTTTGTTGCCACTGGAAACAGGACATCAGACTTGACAGCTACTGTGTCACAAAGAAATGCTGGGGGAGAAGGAAAACAAAACCAAACACGAAGTAATTTAGCAAACAATTTCCTGATGTCAGTAATATATTTTGTGGTCAAAATTTCATACTTTAGCACTAAATCAATGACCTCTAAGTCACAATATACCATCTCCCCTGAAAGAAATCAAACTACTGTTCTGGGAAAACTGGATAGTATGAAATATTTTACCTGTATTACACGGGATTTTTGGATTTGTTTTGTGGTTTTTTGGGTTTTTTTTCCTGCTTTTAGTAAGAATAATTAGTGGAACAGAAGTGCATAATGTACAAAATCAAAAGAAAGCTCAGTATGTGGAAGAAACTTATAATTGCAGTGGCAGATGGGTTTACCTCAAAGAGACTCAAAGAGACAACATTGTTACTTATGTGACATTCTCTGTATAGAGTCTCCTCAAGTCATCTGTCCAAGCAAAAATAACTAATTTTTTTTGCACCTTTTTTTGGATTACATCAATATGATGCAGCTGCTGCCTCAGCTGGAGAAATAATCATTCTCCTCAAGTAAGAAAAAATTAAGTAAGGGTGACTGCCAAAAGAAAGCTAGCTTTGAAATTGAAAGCTCTGAATATAGACAATCCTGAATGTCAGATTATTTTTGGTATTTGAAGTAATAGTAAGGGCGAGGTTTTTGTATTCTGTGTTTGAACCTGTTTAAAACAACCTCTAATGACACATATGCTGTATTCTTAATTAACATTTTAATAAAACTATGAGAAAGATTTTGGGTGAAAAAATGCAAGGTTAAAGGGAATTTTTTTTAAAGTCAAATTTTATATTGCAAAATTGTGACATTTTGTAAGTAAAAATGGACCTAATTTCTCAATTTGTATGAAAATAACCAGGAATCACTACAAAGATGAAGGAAATTGATTTGTTTCCTTAATGGTCTATATTCTTCTCAAGTAATACTGTTTTCTGAAAGAAAAAAAAGAGACTAAAGACTTGGGTAGTAGTTTGTTGTTTCAGTCTTTATTGACTACAGGATTTCTTCACTCTTGAATGCAGCTACAACTCATAAATAAAAACAGGAAAAAAGTATCATAATCCTCTATCACTTGACGTGAAGGAATTCTCCCATTATTAGTTTGAGGAAAAGTGGTGCTATCATAAGAACTGAGATGTTATTTCCCTCTCCAAAATACAAACCTATACACACACTTTGCATCGCAAACAATTGATGAAATCCACTACCTTTTGAGAGACTGCAGCACTTACAATTCTCCAACCAAACCATCAGAGCTGCCAGCACAGCCAGTGAGGTGACTAAAAGTGGCCATCAGCTTTTGTAATTAATCAGTTTTCATAAAGAAAAAATAGAGAGAAAAATATGGTATTACAAATTATGCACAAAGAATGGATAATTTTTTTGCTTACATTGGCATTGATGTTATACAAGCATACACAAAAACTGGTCTTAGTAATAATGTGACTCTCATAATTTTTGTCTGGAAATAGGTTAAAGTAAGGAGATCTTTTGTGAAAATGCTGAATACTTGTAATAAATCAACTGGTCACATACACACCTAATGCTGTTAAAGCTGTGGAAAAGCATTTCTTTTTCCTCTTTCCAAATTTTAGTCAAAAAGCACAACATTTTCTAATGTATTCATTTTCTGAAACAGTCCTTTACTCTCCAAATATAGTGAAGCTATTGACGACTTTTTTGCTATTTGTAGTGAATATTCCGTTGATTTCTCTTATGTTCAAAATCAGTCATTCTTACAGTTTTTAGAAATCTGGTGCCCAATCATTAAAAGATAAGGCATTCAAAGCTCCAGTGAGACCAGTTGACTGTTTAATATAGAAGTCAGTCATATAAAAATAGAAGGATGCTGAAATAACTAATGACAATCAAAAAGGGTTTATGTAACTTTTATTTAACTCTGACAAACACCCATGATATAAAAAAACCGGATGCCAAAAAACCCGTCAGAAATTATAGCAGATATTGAAAAGATGTTTTACTTTAATAAAGTAAAATAAAAATAATAAATCAATAAATAAATAATAAAATTTAAAAAAAAGATGTTTTACTTTGTTAAAAAAAGAATTTCTCTAAATCAGAGTNCTCAGAGAAGAACTTAATTATGTCAATCTGAAAAGCATTTTTATAGTATGGAAAATAGGAAGATCAGTGCATGTAATATGCTCAAAAAGGGATTAAGAGGTGATCTGCTGGTGATCTACAAGTAACAACAGTACGGGAAGTGACTCAATATCTCTGCTTACCATGAAAAGTGGTATGAAAACCTCATGAAATCTGTCTGGCACATGGTGTGACCTTTCAGGGTAATTTACTAAATAGAACATCTCTAGGGCTGTGCTAGATCTTACCTCTCTAGAAGTTTTTACATTGCGACTGGATAACTATCCCATGAATGTGCTAAAATTTAAACAGAATTTAAACAGACATTTTATATTGAATGCAGGAATTGCTGGGAGAGTTTCTTCAGCCTGTGTTATTTAGGGAGTCAGGTTATTAAAGATCATAATGTTCCCTTTAATTTCAAAATCTATTAAACTTATTTGATTGAGTCTTTTACTCCCCTATTATACCTTTTACAGGGAGCTGAACTGGTGGGAAAAAGCACAGACTACATCTAACCTTGGAACAGAAAAGCAAAATCCATTGATTCAGAAAGCCTTGTGATAGTTAACAGAATATTTAATTGAAAATAGCCCTTGAGAATTTTACTGTGGAAGAGCATGCAAGCTTGAAACTGCCTACATCTTCTTATTAAAGGCTCTTTACTGATGAGATTGCCAATTAAATGAACAATTATTTGTGCTAATTAAAATATTATATAGTAATACATTTTCTACTGGTTCAAGATGTATTAAAGTGAGCTTATGAAGGAAATAGTCTACCAAATCATATCTGAACAAACTGTCTTTTGGCTGAAAGCACAGGAAAGAACTAGCTGCCCTATATATATTTCCCATCTAGCCTTTGCCTATGAGAATTTCTGTTCTGAGAAAATGTTTGAAATGAAGATGCTAAATTAGATATAAAAGTAACAAGCTATAAATACGCAACCCTGGCAACAAATTGGAAGAGTGGTGGGGTAGGATTTGTCTGACCATATTTTAGGAGTTAATTTTAGGCTTAAATTATTAGATCACAGACTATCTCACTTGTCCATATTGATTCCATAGAGTTTGTCACCTCTATCAGGTACAGTTGGATAACTGTCCTGGAAGCCAGGATATTAGTCATATTTAGACACTAAAATACGAAAAAGAAATTGTATATAAGCAACAAGTGCTTTGGAAGGCTGACAGGAAAGCAAGGAAGTGCACCATATTGAACTTCTGTTGTAGAACGAGCCTAAAAGACAGTGCAAGGTCCCACACCCACTCCATCCCACTCACTCCACACCACAGAGCAGAGCACCCTGCTAATCCCTGAAACACTGTCTTCAGCCAGAGGGCTCCCTGTAGTGCAGGTACAGGAGTAAATACAGTCTACCGACTCCACCCTCTCTTCATATGGGCCAATATCTGAGGCTGAGGCTTGCAGAGGATAAAATGGCATGAAAACACAAACCACTCTGCCACCTGCTGTGGTCCATGGGAAGGTCAGGAAAGGCAGCCGAAATGAGGGAAGCTGCAGGTCTGTAAATTGTGCCAGGTATAGTGACATTGGCTAATGCAGCGCTCTCCACCAGGGAAAGCCTGAAGGAATTGCTAAGTTTCAGTATGTATATGTCCTCCTCTTGGTTCTTGGGTGTAGCATGGAAATGCACTTTGTTTAACTTTCTTGAAAATCTCAGTACAGAAATAACTGTACCTGAAGCATATGCAATGCTGAAATCTCAGCTGCTCATTTCTAGGGAATTTCCCTCCCTTGAAACAATCTCTGCTTTTTTAAAAAAGGGACTCTAATGCATACCTTGCTCAGAGCAAACAAGGCTGTCTTTACTTGTCCAGCCGCAGTAAAATGCTCCTGCCTCTTCCTGACAGTTTGACGCATGGGAAAATTGAGCTGACGGACCCAAAATCTAGGGGCACTCAAAATGAAGTAAAAAGGAAAAAAAAAAAAAAAGGAAAAAAAAAAAAAGAAAAGAAGATTTAGAGGATGGTCATAAGATGCACAAAGTAACTTGAAACCAAAGTAGCAGGGAGAAATAAAGTATCAGGACAGCAACTTAAGAGACATGTTTCCCTGATCAGCTCAGTTTCCAATAGCCGATTTTTGACTCAACAGCTAAGAAAGTCAGGGCATCTCTGGAAATTAGGTTTGCTTCAAACCCAATTGCTGAGTCCTATATTAATATTTGCATGTTTTGAATTATTTTCCAAACACTTGATTTGAATGTCAAGTTAGAGAATAAGATCTTTCTTCAAGTCTTTACTTCAGTACTTTACCAAAGGTTTCTGATTGGCTTTTTAAGTTAAGTGCAATGTGCCACAATAAAAAAAAAAATTAAAAAATCAAATACAGTCTTTCTTTCTTGACCTGTCTGTAGCTGTAGCTGGTAAACATGAAGCAGCTGTTGAATCTTCGGAATAATTGTGACATCTGAGAAGCCAGATAATCACTGAGACAATTTTCTCACTATTTAACCTAATCTGTGTGTATTCAACAGTCTAGCCCTTCATGGGGTAAATGCAGCAGCCATGCAGATGGGGAAAGAGTGAAGGAATGACTGTCTAGCCATGCTGTTATTACGTAGCAAGGACTAGGATGAATAAATTGTCCTTAAAATTATCAGATTCAGACTAAGCTCTTTGGTTCTGTTTTATTGCCTTTCTGAAACATTGCATGTTATTCATTTCAATATGTTGTAGAAATGCCCAAATGAATGGATCAGAAACTGTTTCTCTCACAAATGGAAATGATTAATGTGCATTTTCAATTGGTACTTGATGGATTTTTAATCCGTGATGATATTTCTAGTTGAAATCCTTGTCCCAGTGAAATCAAGTGAATAGCCAATTTGTCACTGATTTCAAAGTACCAAACTTTCCTGGTGGCACTTTGTTTTCATTGGTTTGGCCCTCATTTATCTAGCCATTGTACTTGGGCAGAGAGATAGTATATCACATATTCATGGCTGGAAAGCTCTATAAATGTGATGATAGCTGTACTATTATAAATAGCATTCACTGACTGAATAATGTATGGGATTTCTAACTAATGCATGCTTCTTTAAAGCTCTGAGTATGTAAGCAATGTTTTTGTAAGCCCTTTAAAGTATCTGAGAGATTAGATAAAAACGTCATACTAATTCTGAAAGACAAAGTTCATGCATGACTCAGATGAGCATTTCATTTCCTTCGCTTCCCCCATGCCCTTCTCTCTACATCAACTGAGGTTGCCCTTTAACAGAGGGAACAAAAGATACATACAATTAAAATAAGCCAATAGTTTCCTTTAAAGTACCCTTATTAGGATAACCTCTGTTCTTTTACATTTATTTGTTTAAATGTGAATTTTTTTGCTGCTTTTCCCATATTACTGATTCTTTATGTCTTGGATCTTCCCACTGAGGTAAGAAACAAAACTTTAAAACCATGAACATTTAGATGAGAGACTGATTAAATATTTTTAAACCTTGAATCCTTATTTTCTTTACTGATCTGCTGTGAGGTATCTGTAGGATACCCCATGAGAACCATATCTGTCAGAAGCAGGACAGGATGAGGCAGATGAGCAGTGATCAGGCCTAGGCCAAGCCTTGTGAAGATGCTCTCAGGCTGGGCTGCATGGACCCTTTCAGATGCTCTCACTATTCAATGTTACTGCTGCTCAGAAAATTCAGCCATTGCTCTGAAAATCTATTGCCTGTTTCTGTGACTGAGTTAAACTGAACTTGTACAAGGAGAGATATCAGATGACATCTTCATTTTAGAAGCTTTGCATGTACTTGTCTAACATGGTGGACTGTGAAGTTTAAGTCCTGATTGCAAGTTAGGATTGGAGTAGGGACTTTGACTTAGGCACGACTTGTCACTGCCTTAGGCTTTTCAGCTACACTGACATATCTTTCTCACCTTCACCTCCCCTTTGAGAAGTTTAAACAATATTTCTGTGTACGTGAATCAGTATTTTCTAAAAAAAAAAATTGGTTGAAAAATCATTTGACTTGCTATATTCTTTGCTGTAATGCAGTTCTGAAAGATTAGAGAAGGGAAAACACCTGGGCATGGAGGCTATGAACAGAGCCAAAACAGATTTAGATGGAGCTTAGTCTGTTACAGTTTAAGGCTTGTGAAAATATAAAGAACTAAAAGAATTCTACTAAAACAACTAAGTTTATCCATTAATTTATCAATTTCCTTCCTGAGATGCTTTTATTCCTCACTTTCAGTGAGAAAATTTATGTAATGTCTTCAATTGCTCCCTCAGACCTTTGTATGAAATGCTACTGAGATATCCTTTAGTTGTTCTTAGTTGTGTGGACTATAGTCACACATTAGAAGTGGACTGAATGTGTTCCCTGCTGCCCAAATAACATGGTGCTGAATATTAGGGCAAGGTATCAATTAATGTAAGGCATTACATTGTCTGAAACTCTTTCTGTTTCACATCTCACTCCAGAACAATTGGCAGGATCAATAATGGGCACAGCTGTTTCCACAAGGAGTGTAAATTCCAGGTTGCCCAATACTGGCATTTTATTTCATCAATGACTGTCATAAAAAAAAAGTAAGAGTTCTGTCTGGAAGCATCAAAACCTTACCCTAGAGAGAGACTTGTTGCTATAACTAGAATTAACCAGATTCTGTTTTCTCTCGTATTGTTAGAACAAGTAATATTTATTGAGCTCCTCAAGAGTGGGATATATTTGAGGAGTTTCATGCCAGTATCTTGGGGAGCCACAGAAAAAATAATAAAAGAGTGTAGTTTAATCTACTTAATTAAAAAAGCAGCAATTTACAAAAGAAATTTTAATGTTTATAGTTCATAATGCGTTATTATTGTGAATTAATTTTGTGTCTGTATCTTAATTGTATGCCACAAAAGCTTACCTGAACCATGAAAAGCAAAGGAAATGGAAAATATGCTTATGGATGAGGGATAAATGCACTGTCATTTATAAATGCATCTGTCAGTTATAAGGCACTTTTACAGAGAGATAAAGTGGAAATAAGGAGCAAATATACAGTAATACAGGCAATCAGGTTAAATGAACCCATAGTAACAGCAGGTCATGAGACAAGACTCTTTATATTACTGTTCCTTTCTAGGTCTTGACAGATGTAAGAAAGAGCAATGTACAGCTGGAAGTTTCTTCATCAGGTTTTTCTGGATATGATGATAAAAGGTCATTATTAGTCACAACAGAGGGCAGCTAGATAACAACATTCATGCTTCATGGTTCAAGGTACGACTGCCGGACACCGCGGATGACGCTCCCACACTTAGACTATTCTTCAAAACCAAGATCAATTGAGAAAGTGGAAATGTAAGAACAATCCCAAGATGCCTTTTCTGGACTGAAGATTTGGTTTTATTTGTAGAATACACTTTTACACATGGCAGATTTATAAAGAAATCACATTTCTCTAATTTTAATGCTCCAACAGAGACTTCATCTGAGAGCAATCATTCTTGCGCATGTTTTTCAGATGGTACAGCATGCTGCCTCCGGTGTGCCCTCCTGTACCACCATATCCACCTCCTCCATGTTCATTTTGGGATGATTAATTTTCATTCTTGCAGCGATGAATCACTCTGCCCACAATCTGCATGTGCGTGTCAGTATTAAAGCTTAGAATTTCGGAGAATATGACAATGTTCAGAAGACATGGTGTTACATAAATGTACTCTTGTACTATTTTCATCTGTTTCATCTTCAAAATGCAACAATGAACAAAACATTACAGTGTTGGTGTATGAGAAGCAGGGTTTTAGCAGGACATTACTCACATTCTACCTTGTGACTTGGTCCATACATATTTTCCTAAGGCTGCTTGAAGTTTTGTTGTTTCAAATACAGGGGTTTTTTTTCATTGATATTATTTATACATGATTTTATTTATTTCTATGTGAACTAATTGTACTTCTTTTCAATGACTAGTCAAATTCTGTTGTACCGAGTAAAAAAGTCACATGAAAAGGAGAAGACAGACTGCCACCTTTAGTATAAATGGCAACTGCGATACATCAGGCTGCCAGGAATCAAGTCAAACCAAATTAATGCAAATGCATGAATGAAATAATGAAATGCCTAATGAAATAGGCAGAACTCTAAATTACGTTTTCAAAGCTTTCATGCTCAGGATCTAGTGGACATGCTCAGCAGAGTAAAGAACAGAGTCAAGTAGTGTACCCTCTTGAAAGTATCTTTGCCACACAATGAGTTATCACAGCACAGAAAGTTATTATTTATGTATTCTGTAGTGAGTTTCTGAGTCTGTTTTGATCTCTGGATGACTGTAAAACAAGAAAAAAAATTCAGAAACTCTAACGACACTAACAGGAAAAATGTCTGAAAGCCACAGATGAAGTCATGAAGCAACTATTCCCATAACTGCATTTGACCCTTTCTGCCAAATGATAAGAAACTTTTGTTTACCACAGATCAGAGGATCGTTCAGACTGGGAGGGACCTCAGGAGTTCTTTGGTTCAACCTTCAGCTCACATCAGGGGCAGCTCTGAGGTCAGACCAGGCTGCTCAGGTCTTCATCCGTTTAGGGATTGTAAACCTCCATGGACAGAAACTGCACAGCCTCCTTGGGCAACCTGCATCACTGTCTGACTGTGTTCATGGGAAAACAACTCTCCTTACATCTGCTATGACCCTCTCTAGTTTCCATTCATGTCAGATGTCTCTTACCCTTCTACCAATGTGATAAGCCCAACTCTGTCCGCTGTGTGAACTCTTTGCAGCCACTGCAGCTGCTGTCAGGTACTTCCAAAGGTGTCTCTGCTCCACGGTAAGCATATCTAGCTCACCCAATTTCTCCCCACAGCACAAATGCTCCAGCTCCCACCACAGTAGTGGTTTCTGCTGAACACTCTCCAATTCCCTGATACCTTCCTTGTATTGTGGGCTGACAGCTGGATGTAGTATGCAGGTGTGCTGCAGTGAGTGTTGAGCAGAGGAAATAATCACTAGCTCTGTTCCTGCTCATGCAGCCCAAGATGCCTTTGGCTGTTTCTGCTTCTGGGGCACACTTCTGGCCAATGTCCAGCTTACTGCCCCCAAGAAGCCTAGGGTCTTTCCCACAAACCTGCTTCCCAAACAGCTGATCCCCAGCCTGTGTCACTTGGAGAGATTCCTCTGCCCTAGATACAGAATTTTGCTTTTGTTCTTGTTGAATTTCCTAAGGTTCCTACTGCACCATTCCCCCAGCCACTTTGAATTGCTCTGGATGGCAGCCCTGTGGTTAAGTATAGGAGCTGCCCTCACCTCTTTGTTTGGAGTCAAGAGGAAGCATGATGAACAAGGAAGAGCCTCTAGCTCATTGATAGGGTTGTTAAACAAGGCAGGTCCCAGGACAGACTCCTGCACTACTCCCCTTGTTACTGGCCTCCAGGTAAGGTACTGCCCTCTGACCATTCAACTGTGTCTTTATTCATTTTCTTCTCCATCCATTCTTCTTTACCCAGAGACCAAAGCTTCTTTATATGGATACAAGAATATTCTGAAAAACAGTGTAAAAATATTGCTGAAGTCAAGCTAAGTTATGTCTAGTGCTCTTTCCTTGTTCACAAATCCACTCATTTTATTATGAAATGTGATGAGGGTCTCAGTTTTACTGCAGAAGGCAAAGAGGTTGGTCAGGCATGATTTGCACTTGATAAATCACTTCTGTCCACTTCTGATCACCTCCACCTTCATGCTCACAGAGATGTACTCTCTATGAGGACTCATTCTGTGGTTTTACTGATGTGTATAAATACCTGATGGGAGGAAGTAAAGGAGATGGAGCCAGGTTTTTTTCAGTGATGTTCAGTGATAGCATAAGAGACAACAGGCACAATCCAAAATACTGGAAATGTCCTTTAAACATAAATAAAACCCCCCTTTTTTGGGGAGATGGTGAGGTTGGTCAAACACTGGAACAGGTTGTCCAGATAGGTTGTGGAATATCTAATTCTTGGAGATACTGAAAACCTGACTGAACACAGTTCTGAGCAACCTAGTGTAGGTGACTGCTTTGAGCAGGGATATTGACCTAGACCATCTTTAGCATTATCTTCCAGCCACAGCCATTCTCTAATTTCTCTCAAGCAACCCTTTACTCAGCCACAGCTAGTCTGTATCCTCTTTCTTGGGGCCCTTCAAGAAGCAGAGGCCTGTGAGACCTTGTGGTGATGGCTGAGGCAGAGAAGGCATTGACTACCTCAGACTAATCTGTGTTCACTGTCACTAAATCAAATATTCAGCCACAGCCACACCTCCACCTACCTGGCCTTTTCCTACTAAAATTAAATCATCTGGTTGCTCTTTCTCTGCCCTGTGAACATGTCCTACAACAGAGCATTAGCTTTGTGGATAGCACTCCTGTACATCTGGGAAATGTTTCTAAAGTCCTCCTTTGTAATCTGCTTCACCCTTCCTCATGCTGTTCCACCACCAACTCCCAGCTTAGCCACACAAGTTTGCTGCTGTGTCTATTTGTTTTCCTGAGTATTGAAATGGATCATTCTCGCCCTCAGATGTAGTCTGTCCTCAAAGAACTACCAGCTTCCCTGAGCAACTCCTCTGCTCTGATCTGCTTCCCATGGGATGACACTTAACAGCTCCCTGATCGATCTAAAGTGTGTTTGCCTGAAGTCCAGGGTCAGTGCTTGGCTCCAGCCTTATTCATTCCCCTTGAGACCTTCAATTCCATGATTTCATGCTTGCTATAAACAAGTGTCATGACTTTAGCAAACTCCACATATGATGATTCCTTCACAGCCTCTTCACTTTCACTCCTCATCTCAGCCAATAACTGGGTAAGGAACAGAACATTGTCATCTCAATATGATGAAAACAAGATGTTAAGAAGCATAAACCAATAAACTGTTCAGACTGCAGGATCATAAACTGCTTCAGAGGCAACTCTAAAATTGTGAATTATAGCATCTAATCTGAATAATATACTTAGATGCAAACCACAAATAGTATGTTTTGAATGAGTATTTGTAAATTGCCTGGTATTATGAAAGCTTAAAAATTATTGGTATGTATGAAGCTAGCTATAATTTAGATTTTCTATTTTACATACTCACTACTTCACTGTTTACAGTGTTTATTAACTTGTATTTTCTGAGTTGCTGTTTTACTTTCCACCTTGCAAACTGAAAACTTTAAACTAAACTTGCAATTTGAACTTGGAACACTTCAACATGTCAGATAAGGAAGTCAACAGACAATCCAAAGTATGGCATGGCCACTGACTTCATGCAACACAAATCAAAGATCATATTTATACAGAGATGACTTTTCCAGGTGAATGATCACCTTGAGGCAAGTGAAGCTATAAAGTTGTCATTTCCCACAAAAGCCCTGTTTATGCAGAACAGGGCACAATGGTGGTTTCATTTTGGAAACTATTTTCCTGGATTTCTGTTTTCTTAAACTACCCTTGTGTTGTTGAAAAGATAGCAGTAAGAACTTTTTCTTCAAAAACTAAAATTAACCCTTTATATTTTTGATAAATAAAGCACTGGTAGAGGTTCTAGTTCTTTTTTTTTTTTTTTTTTTTGTTCTGGGGAACAGAATGCCTTTGTGACCATGACTGTGATCTCAAAGAAACCTTAGTGACTATAATTTACACTCAGTATATTTAATCCCAGCTTTCTTAGAATAATATTTGGCCAAGATTTCTGTCTGAAAAATATTTTGATGCTGCTGCTATTTTCAGAGACAGAGATAGCAGGTTTAGGATTTTACTGAAGATTTTCAGTTAAGGGCACAAAAACAGTTTGGATTCTTGTCTGAATGTCTGAAGAACTTACTAACCTTCAAAACCATCATAAATATTTACTTCTGCACTGTTTTTATATCACATTCTATTATGATTACATACTACGCTGTGAATTGAATGCTGATTTCAGACAGTATGAGAGAGCAACACAGTGAATGACTTTTGACTAATAGATTTTTTGAATGGTCATATTTCAAATGAAAATGCATGCACATGTCTTTGAAGATATAATAAAATAAGTGTCTAAACTGTAAGAAACATCAGAAAAGTCCACTACTTTTTGAATGCACACTTCTGGATGTAATCTTTTCTTGCTGAGTGAGAATTTTATGTTTATTTCCACTGTACACTGAGATAAGAATACACTTCAAAGGTATGCGAAATCAGGTAGATCTTCCTCATGCAGGTGAATTGTATTGTGTGCAAGTTGTCTTCCAAGTAAATATTTAATTAGCTGCTCTTATTGAGATATAATCATTCAGCATCTTTTCTCAGTACAAGTGGAATACATCACATAAGAGATGACACTAAGGTCTGAAGAGGTGACAGCCTGTTCTGCTGAATCACTCGGACCTTGATTTTCTGATAGCCCACAATACAGTTCAGAAAAACCTGTGTTAAATGGCAGCTTCAGCATGACAGAGAAGGTGATGCAGGGGAAAGGATCAGGATGACTTCGGAAGACAAACTGGAAACAAATATGCACTGTGCAGGCAGTTTAGGCAAAAATGGCATTGCTTAACACAATTGTTTCCAAATTTTCTGTGAAGTGAAATACCAGGGACAGGGTGAACTTGTGCAGAAATTCACCCAATGAATTGGAAATTTTGCCATTGTGGAGTTTCAAACTCTGGAATTGGGAGTGGTTACCCAAATAAAATACTCAACAAGCTATGCGAAAAGGGAAAGTATTTCTGTAAAGGAGACAGGAAGACTAAGCACTTTATAAGAAAGTGCTTGTGAAAATGTGGCACACAATGCATGGAAACCAATAGCAACTAAGAGCAAAGAGACACCAATCAAGCAAAATATATCTGGAAAGAAAAGGACATTAAGAGTCCTTCCTTTCTCAGTGTGAATTTGAGCAGAGAATTCATCCTATTTAGTTTTTAAGAACCAGAATTGTTTGAATCTGGATGTGGTGTATTTTTCATGTAGTGTATAAAGTTCAGAACTAGACCAATTATAATTATCAACAAGGACTTTTCTTTACAAGAGGTAGTGTGTCGTGGATAAACTCCATTATAATAAATTGGATTTAGCTTATCTAATTTTAAATTCAAACTCATTTGGCAGTTAATATAGACCATTTTCTTTATTTTTTTTATTTGGCAAAGCCATTTAGAATTTGTCTAGATAAAAGACATGCATATATTGCTGCAATTACTTTATATGCAGATATCCTTCCTCCTGCAGGCTATTCCTATGCTGAGTTTTACAGAGGTGTGGAAACACATTTTAATTATAAACTAGATAAAGCATAGTGGTCTTAGTATAATTTATGTAGAAAACTTTACTTTTGTGAATGTTTTAAGTATGCAGCCATAGCAATATGGAGTGTCTGTCACTTTTCATCTTTCCTAGCCCAGTTCTGACATTGTTTGAACTGTGTTCACCATCTAAATAATTTTTTATGGACTTCTAGAAGAATCTGCAGGAACACTTTTAAAAACTCTAAAACTGATTTCTGTAGGAGAAACTTGTATATTAAATTAAAATGCAACAAACCCATGTGTATTTCTACCATATTAAATTTAAATTTGGGAACACATCACAGACTTCTGTCTGACATTCCTTTCTAGTTACAGATGCAACTGTCCACTTCAGAGGAATAAGGAAGAATCCAGATTTTAAACATCTTTAATTCCAACCTTTGAAAGTGAAGAATAGGGCTGGACAGATTTAATAATTTAACAGAATTAAAACCACCACCTCCCAGGTTTTTATTATTATGTAAGGGAAATAAAAATATTTATTCAGCTCTCCATTTTTTTCAGATAAACTTCTGGAATATTTTGGTTCCCAGCAGTTGGTTTAATGAAACCCTAGGGACAATTTTTATATGGATTTCCTGGTGTAGAGAGGGCTTCAGTGTTTCATTGGCAATAACATCAATGCCAGCAGCATGGGCTCTGCAGGTGGCACTCCCTGTTCGTTTAATGGTGGCCCACAGAGAAGCACCCTTCTCCATCCTCTGTGACATTGCCACACACAGCATTCTTAGCCAGCCTTTCTTCCTGTGGGTGCCTGGATACATGTGAAATTTCTATTTCTATTCTATGTGTCTGCACTGGGCATATGGGGGATTTCTATTGGACTGCTTGGAGGGTCAGTGGGTGCTCACATCAATGCTGCTTCTTTAGGTTTTGTCTGTGCATTTACTTGGATTTCAGTAGCTTATTCCAACTTGTTCCTCAAATATGTGCTGTAACCAATTTTTTTTCATCGTGAAATTGAAAACTTTATGTAGAGACATGTACTGGTCTTTTCTAGCACAAGAAATTTTATACTGTATGTCTTCATAATGGAACTTTCCAGTGAAGTTGTAATGTTCTTTGAGAGCATGTGGGAAGGTGTTAAAATATTCAGCAGACTCATTCTCTTCTTGAAATTTGTACAGACCTTATATCTCAGAAATGAAACCTCAAGAAAGGATAAAATGTTTACAAAGTTTAATGACCTGACATAATTTTGTTGTTTCATTAAGAACAATATTATTTCACTAGCTTTTGGGTTTGGTGCTTAAATCTGATCTCCGCCATGATCCAGCTTTAAAATTAAATGTTTTAAGGGATGAAGTCTGGTAGGGAGGAGACTCAAGCATGTTCTAATGAATGTTGTCAAGGATGTCAGTATAGTCTAGGAGCAATCTCCAAGCAGCCTTTTACTACTTTAAAAACCCCACCCATTGGCGAGACTTTTGAAAGTAGCAGCCCCTTAATCCCCACATTAAATCAGAAGTGTGTGGTAAGTTCCCTCTGGCCAAATCTTTGTAAACTAGGCTGTGGTACATTAATTTGGAATGTGTGTTAGGTGGGAAGTTGTACACAATTTCCATGGGCAGGTATAGTCTTAGCAAAGGAAATTCTACTTGCTTCTCTTGGATGAGAAAGTATGAATTGGCTTAAGTTGGTCACCTCAATAATACATGAAACAATATATTAGGAGCTAGTTGATGTGGATTTACTTCTTGAATCTGCCATTGATCTGCTGGGTAATGGGAAATCAGTTTTCTCTTGTTTCTTTCTTTTCTTCCTGTTTTCTTTTCCTCATCTTTTGTTGTGTATTGCATCTGGTCCAAAGGAGCGTTGTGAAGGGTTTAGGCTTTCTGATGCCATTGCTATGCCTTCTAGTTTTATCTGTAGAAAACCGAACCAAATGTAAAGCAGAGACAAGATTCGTCCTCATTGATTCTGTGAAATATTAAAGATAGATTTAATTGTAAACTGCTGTTTTCCAACATTGATAGCTAGTTTAGTTGAGAAATATAAATTTTAGAGCTGCAGTTCATACAAATACTTTTAAAAGACAAGCAAGTAAATAGCAAAGAAACAAGAAGAAATAGTAGCCCTTACCACCTTTTCAGTTCTCTTTCATTAGAAAATTTAATTACAGATTTCTAAAATTACTGACAGCTCCTTCATATGTTGAGATTTTTAAAAGATTGTTTAGAAAATTTCACTTGGAATACCAGATACCCATAGGTAACCAATCATTCACTGAGATATTCTACCACATCAACCATCTTATCCCATCCTGTGGGAAAGAAATTATTTGTAAGAGAAACACAAGAAGACTGCTTTGATTTCAAATAAGCTGCACAGAGGAAAATTGTCCTTGAATGTCTGGCTAATGGCTTACAAGAAGTAACTAACAGTAAAATTCTCTTCAGTAACAATTCCACTGAAAAAAAATCAAGAGGGGTTTTACTGGTTTTCATTTCTTCCTAGCTAGAGACATAGGGCAAACTGCTTAGCCCTCTATAAATTGGTGGTGATACATGAATTATAAATGACAGATGGGTGCCTTAGTTTGCAAGGTCAGAGCTAAGTTGTCTGGGAAAATGCAAGAAGGCAATGCTCACTGTGTAGCTGTTCTATATCAGGGCGTACTTGCAACTCAGCCTTACTGTTGCTCATGAAAAAGTAAAGGAAGTAAAGAAACAGTATTTTTAATGTAATTCATAGCTGTTTTACAAGAATTCCCTATAAAATTTGTCTGTTACTACAGCAGACAAAGAGTTTGTGCGGGATGGGGACTATAGCACTTTGTTTGGAAATGCAAATGCTTGATAATGGGGAAGATCACAGAGAAGATTTACTCACTGTAGAGTCCTAGAACTCCTATGACGTTTTAGGAGGGACAGATGGTCTTCCAAGTCTCCTCTAAGCTTAATTTCTTGAGATTCTTTAAATTCCATGTCTTGTTTTTGGATACCTGCTCTGGTAATTGAATGTAATTGGGCCCCCAAAGGTGCAACAGAGATTAAAAACTGGTCCCCTTAATCCAGTGACAGTTTAAGCTGAGTATTCTAGGGACAGAGACTCTCTAGGAATGAACAGAAGTTCCAGAATATCTCCCTAAAATATATGGACACAGCAACATATTCCATGCAACTTCTCAGAAATGTGCTTCTTTCCCTGCTCTGGCACTAAGAGTCAGAAACACAAAGCTAGACATGCCATGCTGTGAAACCTCCGTGGAAGCAGTTGCCCAGTTTCTAGAAGAAAGAGAATGATAACAAATAGAATTGAAAAAACTACATGCAACTGCACAGTCGTGTCTGTGAAATGTTAGCATCCTTGCATATCTTCTTCGATACATGTGTTATCCCCTGTTCAAGCATTTTTTAAGTGAAAATTTTTGAGAGAAAACTGGTTGTGGAGGTATTCACCAAAAATCCATGGACAAGGCTCAACTGTCTACTGCAGCCTTTGTTAATGGTTTTAGAAAAAATATATCAAACACATAACTGATTTTTGCTAGACTAATGGAGCAAAACAAAGAGCAGTGATAGCACTAAATCAGCCCTAAACAAACCTGGTAGTACTCCAAGGTACAACTGGTACCTCAGTAAAACCTTCAGCAGATGGAACTTCTCCAACAGAATTCTCAACATGGAGAAGCTTCATAGTGTGTTATTTTGGTTTGGAAACAGCTTCAGCCTCAGAAAAACAAACAAATAAATGCCACTCTCCAATATCATTAAATCTAGCTGGATGTCAGAAGTTTAGCAAGTAAATAAACTAAGCATCAAAGAATTCTGTTTTTTCCCAAATTACCTGTGAATTAAAATTTACTATGGAAGTTTTTTCAGTGAAATAAAGTAAAAAAAGTATTTTCTTATCTGCTGCCTCTCTTTTGTCACTTCCCATTCTTTCCTGGTCCCCAGGTCTTCCACAAATCTTGACTTTTGCCATTCCTTCTAGTTACTGCCATCTCCTATTTAGTTACTTCTCTAGACCTGCAGCCAGCCCTCTTGCACAGTAGCAAAGCCTGCTAAGATTAGTTATGTTTTTTTCATTTCCAGTTCCAACTAGAGGCTGCTGAGGGTCAGAGTCTTGCTAAAGTCCATAAGCAAATATCATCATCAATTCTATCAATATTTTTCCGATATGCTTTGATTTTGGAATGACATAAATCTGGGAATCACTCACAGAATTATTGAGTAATAGTGGTGGCACTTCTGAAATCCTACAGTGTAACAGTTAGGCAACTTTTTTGGGAGGCAGTGCTGCCAAGGCTGATCTCTGCTCTGCCTGATTCAGACCAAGGCTTTGAATTCAAGTCTGCTACCTCAGCAAGTCCAGCAGACTCAGAAAAAAATTAAACCACTAGTAGGGTTCTTTGTGCAGCCCTTGATGTTTTTTATTTTGGGTGCTTTTGTTTGGGTTGTTTTGTTTGGGTTTTTTTTTTTCCACCAGGGAAATTAATTTCTCTCACTCTACACAAACACTAAATTGATCCTAATCATGCTTACAGGAGCTCAGCAGAGGGCTAACACAGGTCGACAGAATTTTTTTGAAACTTAACCACAGGTTTTTGGTTTGATAATGAACTTCTGTGGTTTATTCAATATGTATAGTTTGTGGAAGTATGCGTTCTCATCATGTGTCTGTCATGTTGGAGCACAAGATCTGCTGTGATCACTGGAGGAGCCTGATGCAGGGTTTACCTCTGGGATCAGACCAAGGGTCAGGCTCTCTAAGCAGTTCAAGCCTTGCATAACGACAGGAGGACTGGACTCAGGCGCTCTTATCTTCTTGTTTCCCTTTCTTCCCGAAATGTATCAAATCTGAGAATGGCTTATAAGTGCTAGTAAACTGCCTGTAGTCCCCCACAAAACTCCTAAATAGGTTACTTCACATGAAGCTATTCCAGGACAAATACTCCTAACTGTGTAATAGCTCCCTACTCCCTTCTGAAAGTCCTATTCTGACCGAGATAAGTGTATAATTACTGATTTATTTAACTTTTTTTGCAGTCCCCACGGTATGCCATCTCACAGACTAAACTTTCCTCTTTGCATAATTATAGAAAGGAAGATTGAGATGAAAAGAAAAAAAGTTCTTATAATTTCACCTTTTGCCTCCAGAAACTCAAATAAAGTGAAGAATTGAATATAGTAGTAACAGTTAATGATAATTCCTGGGATGAAAGCAACAGAAAACAAAACAAAACAAAACAAAACAAAAAAGCATTTCTTACTTTTTCAATGAAAATAAGTAATAGTGAAAGAGTTTCATTGTAACTAGAGCATCAGGGAATAGTCATTCTCATTCATTCTCCTCACAGTAAATCAATTTTTATTACTGAGCAGTTGAGCAGAGTCAACTGTTCTTAGCCACCAAGAAGATATTGAAAAGTTATATGAGAATCTCTTTCCTAGTTTTGATCCTAAGGAATGGCTGAGTTATTTATTTGAAAGCTTGAGTCAGGGAAAAAAAAAGAAAGAAAAAGAATATCAGCCACTGGCACAAAAACAACAACAACAGCAACAACAACAACAACAGCAACAACAACAACAACAACAACAACAACAACAACAACATACAAAACAAACCAAAACCAACCAAACAAAAAAAACCCAAACAAAACCAGGCAGACTAGAAAATTAAATACAAGGAATTAAAATTCAACAAAGACTGGACAATCTTAGCTAAAGATGTTGTTAGTAGCCACAGAGATAACTGAATAGATTAGTTACCTATGTATATATCTGTGTTTGATTAACATCCCTGAATATTTTATTGAATTATTTTCATTAATACATGTTAATGTAGATTACACTAAAAAATTGCTCAGATGATAAAAGAGAACACTTCATTAAAATTATCTCAGAAAATGAGGAGTTTTCTTAAAATGAAAATATTTTAAAGTATAAATCTTTTTACTTCCTATTAAAAAGTCTTTCTAAAAATTTACTTCACAGCCAGTTGCAATTTCTTTTAAAATAGCTGGAATTATCAAAGGCACCAGCCATTTTTCTTATAGATTGCAGAGGCAGATAAGAACAGACGAAAGGAAGAGAGTCTCTTTGTAGAAGTTGCTTTATAAAACCCTTTGTTTTCTCCTTAAAAATAGTCAGTAAGGGATTCAATTTTTAAAAATTACTTCAAGGAAAATTGTGAAACAGTGGTAATGTGAGACTTAAGCACTAGAGTATGCATTGTGGTGTGATGACAGAGAAGAGGAAGTTGAATGGCATCAGACTAGTAGCTATCTAGTAACAGGCTTTTGTGTTTGCCTGGCTTACGTGTGTGGTGGACTGAGGCTGTTATAGCAACTGACATATGGTGAGTTTATGAGATAAGTGAGATTCCTCCCTTTTGTGCCTGAATTATCAGAAATAAACTGCATTTTATGTCTTTTTCCTCACAGTAATATCACTTACCTAGAGTCTATCTCCACAGGGCTCCTCATCTCCATGGGAGGAGGAGGTGAGCCCTAGGAGTAACCCCACACAATCAGTGTGAAGCTCACAAGGAGGTCTCTCAGCAGTTGGTCCCACTGCAATCCCATCCGTGGACATGACACTCAGACTGTAGGGAGTGGTTCATCCAACTTCTGTATCAGTCTATTCAGAAAAGAAAATGCAAACACATCTCAGAAGTCATTTCAGCAAAGTGTCTTGATTACTACATTATCCTCTACAATCACACTAAACAGTCTTTAGTGGTCTGAGAGCTGGAGATACAGAAATAAATTTTGGACAAGAGTGCTTCCATAGAAACCGCTCTGGTCTTTAACCAGTGTGTCATCTTACTGCTGAGTCTTCTTCTCCAGCAGTTCATTCTTGGTAAACTGAAGAGAGTCAGGGCCCAAGCTCTGCTGCAGAGAGTGAATGCATCTGTATTACCTGTGGGAGCAATCCTGGCGCTGTGCTAGTTCCTAAGCTGATTGTGGGCATTTGGCTGAGACTTTTCACAGGCTAAAACTATGTAGGAACTTAGAAATACATGGTTTTGTGGTAATGTTAGCAGCTTTTGAGTCTATAAAATATTAATGCAATAGTTTCACATGTCTATAAATGTCCCAAGTATTCTAAAAGACAAGATGCTAACAGTGATTACTGCCAGATTTTGGACATGGTTTGGGCATATTTATCTTTAAAAATTTCCTGAGGCCATCTGCTGACAAAAAGGAATCCCAAATGCAAAAAAAAAGTAATTGTTGTGAGATTATACAATCAAAAAGAGACAGGAATAAGAGTGTTCAATGGTTAACTCATCTGTACTTGGGATAACAGGCAAAAAAGGAGCAGGACAAATATTGTTATTGATTCAAAATATTAAGCAAAACAACAGATTTATGTCATTAAACAATATTGAGATTTCTGAATGCACATCAACTCCAAGGAAGTAAATTAGGATAAGAAGTAGAATATTAAAATAATAAATAAATGTTATAACCCAGTAGATTTAGAAAATGAAATAGAAAATAACAACTATAATAATCTAAAGATCCTCCACCTCCTACAGAATGAGACTACCCTGGGAGCTGCCTCCTTTAGAAAGACCGCATGTTTTCACCTTCTGAACCATGAAAAAACATATGTTCCTTAAAGATATTGCAAAGTCTATCTGCGGATAAAAATATCTCATTCTAAAAAAATGTTTCTAACAATTATTATCAATCCAGACAAGAAGCAAGGTTAGCCACACATATTGTCACATCCATGAAGAGCGTCTTTATTTCTCCAAGGAAATGAAAACTAGATAAGATATTGAGCTGGCTAATTCCTTTGCAGCAGAAAGTGTTATATGGCATGGAGGCTGCCACCACTGCAGTAATGGAAAGAAAAGTGTCTCTTATACCACAGCTGTGATGATGGTGTGTTACAGAGAGACAATGAAGAAAGATGATACAGGGACTCTTCTACATTTCCAAATGAAAGCTCAATTATAATACAAAGAAATAAGATTTTGGAAACTCAGTACTCATACCAGTGTTCTTGCCTGATCCAACAACAAAAGGACTCAGTCCTGTTAAATATCTATCTTGATGTTTTGGATGAGGGTATTGAGTACCCCCTCAGTCAGTTTACAAACAGCATCAAGGTGGGTGGGAATGTTGAACTGCTGGAGTGCAGGAAGGATCTGGACAGGCAGGATCAATGGGCTGAGGACAGCAGTATGAGGATCAGCAAGGACAAGTGCTGGTCCCTGCACCTGGATCATAACAATCCCAGGCAGTGCTATAGGCTTGGGGAATAGTGGCTTAAGAGCTGTTCAACACGATGGTACAGAGGACTGCTGGTTAGCATGTGCTCAGGTGGTCAAGAAGGGCAATGGTATCTTGGCCTGGATAAAGAATAATGTGACCAGCAGGACTAGGGAAGTGATTGCCCTGCTGTATCTGGCCCTGGTGAGGCCACATCTCAAGTAGTGGCTCTAGTTCTGGGCCCGTCACTTCAAAAAGGACTCTGAGGCGCTGAAGTATGTCCAGAGAATGGGCAACAAAACTGGTGAAGGGTCTAGAAAACGTGTTTTATGAGGCAACTGGTATTTTAGTCTGGAGCAGACTGAGGAGACTCAGGTTAGATCTCCTTGCTCTCTACACTACCTGAAAGGAGGTTGCGGTGAGGTGGGGGCTGGTCTTCCTACCATGTCCCAAGTGGAAGGACAAGAAGGGATGACATCAAGTTGTACCAGAGGAAGTTCAGATTATATATTAGAATGTATTCTTTTTTTCACTGAAAGAGTGGCTAGACATTGAAATAAATTGCCCAGGGAGGTGATGAAGTCACTGGAAGTGTTCAAGAGGCATCTGGATATGGAACTTGGGGATATGGTTATAGGGGTGATTTATAGTGGTGCTACATGAATGGTTGAACTAGATGATCTTGAAGGTCTATTCCAACCCTGTGATTTTCTTCCTTAGCCTCTCTCTAAACTGCTTATCCTCCTGAACCTTGATTTTACACTTTTTTCAAAATGTTGAGCTCCACAGTAAGGAAGCAGGGTGTTAAAATGTATCAGTTACCCTTTGCTGACCTACGCATAGCCAAATACTGCCTACATATAGCCAAATCAACACAAGAAAACTTTCTTAGAGGATATCCTTTCCATATTGAGTAGTAGCTGGAAGATGTCAGGTATCTTGACAAACCACTGTCTGTAGCTTCTTCAGTGTTAATGAATACAGTGGGAAAGGATAGATATTCTAATTAAATCTAAATGTATGAGATGCTATTAATTAGGGAGAGAATGAACTGGAAGCTAACCTCAGCCCTCACCTAAAAATAAATCCAAAATGAAAAGCTCAGTGATTGCTTGCCCAAAACTCATTAATAAAAAATACTATGGAATAAAATCAAGGGAAATGTTGACATTGAAATTGCTGTCTTTGGCTCTTCTGACAAGCAGATGCTGTTTTGTAACTTTTCCCATACTACAGTATTTTTTTCTCCTTTTTTCTAGCTAATGCACAAAGAGTGACATTGTAAGGCCAAAGGTTCAAATGGCACATGCAGATGCAAGCCATGCATCACAAAAGTTGTGCTTATAAAAAGGCAAAGGTTGATGAATGTCACACAATGCATCCTCCTCATCTAGCTCTAAAAGTACCTCATTTGTTTAATGATCATCTTGTCATGGACACTGCAGATGCACTATTGTATTTGTCTAGAATATGATTGCTCAATCTCACCATTATCAAAAACAATATAAAAACCTTTCAGTTTTTCTCCTCAGTATAGAAGATCGTAAATATAGAAGTTCCCATGAAATTTGAGACTTTTTTCATGAAAAGGTTGCATTAAAATTTCATTCTCTTGATTTTTTTTTTCATTTCCTTGACTTTCTTTTTCCTCTCCATCTTGTGCTTCCTCTCTGCCTCGTGTGCATGCAGTACTTAACTGTCACTGTCCAGTGTAAATGAAAAAGGACACGTTGTCCCTCAACACAGGACGCAGGTACCTCAAGAAGCATAGCTTTCAGCTTCTCCTGCCTCCAAACATCAATGACTTCTGGGTCCCTTAGCCTCACAGCAGCCCATTTTAGTGCCCAGCAATCGTGCCCTTACCTAAAATCCCAATCCAAGTCTCAGAAAATCCCATCACCACACTCCGGCTATTAATCTTAAGCGCTCAAGTAGCATGAGAGGCATTTTCAGCAAGGCCCTATTTCTGTTCTCAGGAGGGTGATATTTCCAGGCTCTCTAGGAGGTCTGTTGCTGATGGGTTTCATGAAGAGACAGGAGGGCATCAGATAGCTACCTCAAACACTGTTCGCAAGAGCAGCATGTGGAATAGGCTAAAGTGCTGGGCATTTTTGGTTTCCTCCTTTTATATTGTAACACTGATGTTGCTTTTCTCTCTTTCTTTTCTTCCAAAATACCTTTGGCTGTTGAGAGAAAAGGAAACACCTCAGTCTGCTTCTATTACCACAACGAATGAAACGATCCAAGGCTGGGTTGTTTTCCTGAAGGCAGAGCAACAACTTCCCAAAAACTGTTAATTCTTTAATCCTTATGAAATTCTTGGCCTTTTTCTCAGTTAAAAAAAAAAAAATTAGCTGAGGAAACAATGGCCACTTGCAATTTTGCAATCCCTAGTTTCCAGAATCTTGAATAAACAATTACTGTTATGAGAAGAAATTACTTGTTCCACTGCTCTAAGAAAACAGTCCAAACCTGAAATAGAGGAAAATGCTGATTAATTCCTATAAGGATAAGCACTGGAGTGGTGGCCATCCTCATTCTGTAAGAGGCTTCCAAAAAAGACTGAAGTGAAAGGACGCAATATATATTTTAGAGTTATTGCATGTAAGACCTTCACATTATCATGTGATAGTGTTTGCATGATATGTTCTAATAAATTATGAGTGACTCCATAGTATGGTCCTAGTGTAGTTCCATGAATTAAATCGTTGTTCAACCACAATTTTCTTCTGCATATCTTGGTGACCTTCCTCCCTGAGGATAAAAAGATTGATCATCCTATAACTGGTCAAAGTGGCATAGGATCGCCACCATTTTTCAGAGCAGATCATTGCAAGATCATCTGGAGCAATTCAGGAAGGCATGTTTTTCTTCACTCCATACTGGCATAAATTGAAATACTCCCATCCTGGTATGCCTATAATGCATTTTAATTTTAAACATAAAATTCATGCATGGAAGGTTCTTGAGCTGCAAGTGTGGCTTTTGAGAAAGAAAAGAATGTGCCATTTGGACTGGCCGTCTGTAAATGGTGAGTGACAATGAAGGCCTAATCATCTGTAGAGGAACCTCAGTTGGTAGGATGATCCTTGCTCCCTGAGGTGCCTCTAGGAGGCTCTGCAAGAAGAAGCATCTGTATGACTGTCATGGGAAAAGGTGAAGGATACGTCCCAAAATAGAAAATCTTGCAGGATTCTTCAGTGGAGAAAGGTAGTGCTGATTTTTCTGGGGTTTCTTTTCAGCACAATATCAAAGGAGGCCTCCACGTGTCTTCATCTTTACTTCTACTTCTTTTGCTTGTATATTCTCTTCCCTGTACCAATTATTCTAAAGGCCACTGAATACTCATCTCAGAAAAAAGGTGATAGTGCTGCATGATTTCACTGTGAGTCCATCAATCCAAAAATAGATGGACAGTCCATTGCACAGTAAAATTTGATCTGACATTATTCATTAACCGGATCCTGTCACTATGGATTAAGATGCTTCTGATTTTAATCTACAGAGTGGTTTCTTCCTGTATTTATTTCACCCATCTGTCTCTGCTACTGAATTTAGATGAAATGGGACATAGTGAAACTAGTATTTATGTTACCTTGTTTGTTATGGTCATGTTTTTTTTAAAGGTAAGCATTTATTCCTGGAGAGTTAGTATAAAATCTCATTTTCTGTTTCTGCAAGAAAAGGAGGCATGCAAAGAAAATTATTTTTCACAGGGAGTTGTATGATATCATTACATGTTCTGTTATACACAATGAAATAAAATTTTAAGATGTTAAAATTGCCGACAATTTTATATTATGAGAGAAAAGTCTCCTATTTGAAATGTCTACGCAATTGAAATATTTTCCTCAAATTTGAATTTTGTTGTTTGGCAAAAATGGTTTTTTTGCAAAGAAAGGAACCTCACTCTTTTTCTGAATGCTTAGGATATGTCATGATCCGCAAAGCGGGATTCATGATGGTTCATTTATTGATCTAAGAGTGCGTAAGGCAATGCAGTGGACTCTCAGTGAATTCACAACAATGCACTTTATTGAAAACAATCAACAACATTATGTGATAGAGGGGAGAGAAAAGGAAACAAAGTATAGAGAGAAATAGGGGGTAAGGGGGATTATAGCTACCAACGCCGAAGTCCTCACAGCCGTCCACCGATGTAGCGTTTTCTGTCCATTGGGGAGATCTCAAAGTCTTGGTTAACTCAGGGGGTCTATTATAGTTCTTCGTCGAGAGGGGAGAACAGGTGAAACCGTTGAGGGGAAACAGGTACAAACAGTTCTTTACATAAGAACAGTCCATGTTCTTTACAGCAAGCGAGAGCCATTGTTTTCTTGGTCCAGGGAGCCCACCTGCAGGCAACACTTGGCAAACATCTCGCTTCAGTCTGGCCAGCCCCCCCTGTGTTAGACTTATAGGGGTCTCAGTCTCAGTCCTCAGGAGCAGCTTCAATCTCCGTCCATCACGGTGGTCATGAGGAAGAGGAGGGATTTTCCGTGGGGGACCACCAAAGTTACCCCAGAAAGTTCCTTTGGCCAAGAAGTGGGGAAATTTGTGAGCTAAGCATATAGCAAGCCGCCCCTTGCCAGGCCCTGCTGGAAGCAGTGTACCATGACGGCACTGCAAACACAGCTGCAAACAATCACTTGGCGAGCAGCCACCTCTACCAGGTCAGAACTTCTGTGTAAAGTCTTTTTGAGGGTTTAAGGGTTTTGAGGGTCCTTGTGACGATTGTGAGGCAAAAATGAGGGAAACTTCAGACCATCTCTTACAGGACCCCACTCCTTTTCTGAATGCTTAGGATATGATTCACTTCATGTTTTAAACAAGATCATTAGCATGTAAGCACTTTTAAATGTTTTCATTTTGAGAATTGCATATGTTTTTACTGAGACAACAGTCCTTTCAAAGGAGATATTCCTGATCACATTCATGATAGTACAGAAGATGCATTACTCCCACCTTTATGTTTTGTCCGTCAGACTGAATTGCTGAGAGTGCTTGGATGTTAAACAAACAATCTGTCCCTACTAGTTGGAAAATACCCTCTGAAGTAATTTTGATTGATGCTGGGGATGTAATAACCAGTTCTACTGGGACTTGTTCTATTTTAAGTAAGTTCAGGAAAATAATTTGCTTTCCTTCCTTACTGTATGGATTATGACCTGATTATATTTCTACTATATGAGTTTTAAATGACACAGTAAAGACGAACATGACTCTGAATTACAGGATACAGCACAGAAGCACTTGGCAGAGAGTCTTTGAAATATGTATAATATCCTGTATAATTTCCTGCTTTTTTATGCTTGAAAACTGCAGTAGGCATAGTCTCCATATGCTGCTCTGTTCCATATGCAGGGCATGATATATAATTCCAACTTCAATTTAGTAGTGTTCTGATAAAAAAGGATAATGAGATACCATAATATAGCAATATAATTTATGAATAGGCATCAAATAAAGGTTTGCAAAATAAGTGAAACAAACAAGTGAGCCGACAACAGCAATAACAAAAAATCCTCTTTCTACAACTCTGGTCCCCATAGTCTGCCCTTGAATTTAAATCAAAATCATGGAAATAACTAATATTGGAACATTGTGAACCAGCTGTTTCTTACAGCTGACTAATTAGTCTGTGTACCCAGCAAATCAAAAATATTTGCTACCGCTTAGGCAAAATAATCCTACAGAAATTTGCATGCCAGTAAAATAAACTTTGTCTGAAATAGTGGGGTACCTCCTGCTTGAAGCAGCAGCTCTCTGCAAGATGTGCTCAAGGGAAGAGAAGGTCTAGCCCACACCTGAGTTGCACCATTTCCCTACCCACCACCCTGTAGGCTCTCCACTGTTGCTTTGTAGTGGTAGAAGCAATGCTCCAAAGCCCCAGATGCCCACTTATTCAATGCTTTCCCAGCCTTTTAGGGATGTTAACTGAGGCTGGAAAACAGGAAGGAAGAAAGGAATGCATGCTAAGTGGAAGTTGCTACATGAAACAACCTTTCTGTAGCCCTGGCAACACACTTAATATTTTCCATACCAAACAAATCTTTATTATCTGACAGAGGACTCAAGCTAATCCCTGCCTGGAAACCCAAAGGCGTCAGGAAAGGATTTGATGTTGTGGCTTTATCTGCAGCAGTGATGGTGCCCAAGGCTAGCTACAACTTACACAGTGCACATCCTCCTTCTTGTACACGTATTTTTTTCTTCAGTACACCAGAAAGTTACCCAGTTGCCCATACTGGGATACTTTTGCTGTGATTTGGGATGGATCAAGGAGGCAGAAAGTGAGGCTAAAATTGAAGCTGTACTACCGCTGAGCTTTGAGTATCTCGGGTGATACATTGTAATGAAGTGGTTGTGCGTGGTCCTGTTCCAGCCACAGGACACTCACTCCAGTGCCCTGGCAGGTGAAAAACCTGTACACAACTGAACTCAGACTGAATGTGCTGAAGGGCTATCCTACTCCCAGGACCCGTATGACTTTTTGGGGAACTGGAGGTTAGGAAGGGAAATGGAGTGGTTTCTGGGTCTAGATTGCTTGGGGTCTGATTACAATGCTGTCTGAGACTTGTGGAGTGGAAACAAATCTTGTCCCACAGGACCCAATAACTCTTTAAATTCTGGCTGGTTGATAACCTCCAGGGCTAGTATTGCTTTTTGGTCTACACTTTGTACAGACCCAGTCCAAACGAGATTCCAGTACATGGCTGAGACTTCTAAATATAAGTGAAATGTAAATTAATAAGAATTGTAGTACTCATTTCTTGGGGCAATTTGAGAAGGAAGGTGTTGATTCTGAAGTAGGTCTTCAATCTTGACCATTCCAATGTTAAGACTGGTAAGAGATTGGTAACTGATTGCTGTTCCCAAGCAGGGCAGATAACAGTGGGGAATCACTTCTTTAAAGCCAGTCGAAACATAGTCAAATAACAGTTAGGAAAGATGAGGTTGGCAAAAAAACCCTATGGGAATGGGTAAACTACTCCAAATATTTGTGTGACAGATCTTATAATTAACACACTTGCTACACTGTAGATGAAGCTAAGAGGTGATTTCAGACTAGGACGGTTACATGAAACATTATGTGTGTGTCACCAGTGACCTCAACCAGTAAGGACCAGACCACTGAGTTGCCTTCCCTGTTCAGCTGAGTCATGTCATTTTCTCTTTTGGCCTTCCTGGGGTGGGATCCAAGATACAGTGAGAAGAGTCCACCAGTTGCTGTTGCTCTGCTGTAGAAGTTAAATCAGAGGATTACTGACAGAAAAGGTCATGTTTAAATCTAGTTGTTCTCTCAGTGAGAAAAAAATGCTATATTTTAATGTAACCTATTAAGACAGAAGAAGAGTGACTAGGAAACAAATCTCTTCCCAAGACTGTCTTTCAGTTACCTGCTATGTAGTTCTAGTTCTGTTAAATTGCATGCTATCTGCCTGAGTAATTTCTACTATGCCTTTGTTCATAAAAGTAGCATAAAAAAGAAAAAAACCTCCTTCTTCAAATCTCATTTTTAGCTCTACTGATAATTCTCTGCACAGGAATCACAATACTTCTCAATTGGAAGTTATCTATGGTAATTTAGCAAATAATTTTTGCGAAGTCGTATATTACATTAAGAGAACTAAACAGCTGTAACATGGTGGGAAGATCTTCATTCCTTTAAACAGTGAACAGTGGTCAGAAGTAAAGAGAAAAAAAATCCTAAAGTATGACAGCATTAAAACAGTGTAATAGAACAAATACCCTTATGTGACAGATTAAAGGGGCATAATTTGTAGTCAAGATAGCATAGCCTTCACCTATACAAAATTCAGTCAAACATTAAGAAAGCAGAAATCGTTTCAAGAGTTGTTACAGCAGTGGTTAAATGGATCATTTATAACACAATGGGATACAATCTGGAATCTAAAGAATGAAATTTTAGAAGTTGTACAAGTCTGTGCATCCTACTTGCAGAACCCATGCTGGTGCAAATGTCTCTATATAGGTAGATGCGGTTAGATTTTACAGGGCCTTAGAGAGGAGGCTGGAGCTAGACTAAACACACAGTCAGACCAGTATGATCAATACATGTGAAGTCCATTTATTATCACGAGATGGCGGGTTATATAGAAGCTAAGATAGTTTACAGTAACAGGTGTCTTCTGATTGGTATACCAGGTGAAAGGAATGCAAACATTTCTACTGTTAAGGTAGCTACCGTACTAATCATGCAATTGTTCTATCTATAAGTAAAACACACCTTAATAAGAATTTCTGGCTACGCCACAGGGCCTAGCCACTTACATAGGCCTGAGTTCAAGGCCTGCTTCCCAGATAGCTCAAAATCCCTACAGGTAGACTTAGCTCCTTTGAGCTCTTCAGAGACAAAAATCATTTTGCTTCTGCTATTACAACTTGATGTGATTTTTTATCAGAATGTCACTGTATGAGAAAATGCTGTTTTGTTAAATTTGTTTTGATAATTTTAAAATACTTGATTCAGTGAATACTGGATCTAAGTGAAGGTCTCAGAAAATAATAAATGTGTTTAGTCAGATTTTCCTATTGTAAGATTGAGTCTTTACTCAGGTGAGTTGATCTAATTGTCTCCTAGCTGAGGATCTTTGAAAAGCAAGTTTCTTTAAATCTGCGTATTTTACTCAGCAATAAGTACTTAAGAACTCTTCATATTAAATCTGCAGATTTTATATTCCATGTTATGTCTATTTTCCCTGTTCCTCCTCAACACAGATGATAAGGGATTATTAAATACTGTGTAGAAAAGAAGATTTGAACACAATTTTACCATGGAAAATCAGAATTTATTATTATCGTGTGCCAGAGCTAGTGCTCATAAAGATTTTTTTGCCTCATGACACAGTTTTGTCTCTGCAATGGTGACGGTGGATTCTTTAGGACATAGCTATGAATGAAGCGTAGGATGGACCTTTAATATTCAATCTCATAAACTGAGAGCTTTAAAAATAAGATTTAAACCTTGGATCAGGCCTAGGAGGGCCATGGATGGAGAAAACTAAGTGAAGCTGAGTTAATACACCTGAACACTGTACATCTGCAGAGCACTTTTTGCTTTTGCTGTTCAGTAAATTCACTGAATTATAAAAGGGGAGCAAGACGAGATTTGATGAGATCTTTCACTCCAAGTGTTATTTCCTCCCATCCTGGCTCCACAATGCAGCCACTAGAGAAGACTTCACACAGCATGCAAGCTCTAAGAGTCAGCAAGAGAAAAATGCAATAGAGGTGATACTTCCTGGCTCCTGTCTGAGCTGCTGACTCAGGATAAGGTATGAAACTGGTCTCTTATGCAGCAGCACAATGCCTTCAAAAAGGTGGTCAGCATCTATTGACTCAGTGTGGTAAGGACTCCTGGCTTCCTCTGAATTTCTGTCAGCTCAAATGGCCTGTAATGTGGGAAATAAAAATGCAGGCTGGCAAAGACCCCTTGAAAGCCTGTCCACGTTTGACAATGTCCATCCCTTGAATGGATTTTAAATAGGCCATCTGGAAATACTTTTCTCTCAACTTTTCTTTAAAATGACCTACTTAAGAGGTTGCATCATACCTTGGCACTATCTATTGTAGTGTGTCCCTATAGTGAGAACATTTGCCCTAACATTTAACCCAGGTTTCTTTTATCACAGGTAAGGATGTTTTCTAGTTTTGATATCCCTCACAGACACAGTGAAAAACAGATCACTGTGTTGTTTTTATATCCTTTATATAAATTAGGAGAAACCCTTTTGTCCTCTTCAAGAGAAACAAACTCAAATATCTCAGTCTTTTCCCACTTTCTTAAACTACTAGCATTCTTTCCTAATTTCTACTAAACTTACTGCAATTCACCTACATACCTCATAAATTTTTTTTTTAAATATATACAGTATAAATATGGCCAAAAGGGAGTTTCCATTGTACAGAAGAGTCCTGATTCGGTGTAAGTTTGACATTGTGTTTTATTGGGTATCAGAGAAAGAATGGTTGTGAATATGAGAGACCATATTTTGTCATTTTTCTTACATGCAAAAAATTAAAAAATATGATGGGGAAATTTTGGGAAAAATCATTATCTTTCTTTGAATGTCTAGAAGCATTTGGATTTTAGCAATGAATTTACAGGAATCTAAGCTTTGAAGCTTGCCCTTGTTAAATTATTCAATGTCACAACTGTTTACATAAGCAAGGATGATTAGTACATCTGTAATTACTTCTACTGGCAGTCTATGAAAGAGCTGAATGCTTCAACTTTAGCCCTTTAATCTAAAGTAAAGAATAACTCAGTGTTATGTAATCCAAACTATAAATATTGAACAGAAAATTACCAATTAAGGTTACAAACTAACAGGCATCAAGGAATNAATAATAATAATAATAAATACAGCATTCTAATTTTAAGCAAAGTTATTAACTAAGAGTTGGGTTTACAGAATCTTCATTAGAGCATCACCTCTTTTTTTTCAGCATGTGTTTATATTGTAAATACTAAACAAATATTGACTGAGTGGAATAGCAGTAAAATTTTTACAGCAGTAAAAATGGTTCCTGGGACTACCACATGGAGCTTGTAAATAAAAGGGAATAATTTCTCCTCATGGGAACTCTTTCTTTATTTTGGGAATAATGCCCTTCATGTACTGCAAAATTCTGTTTCATAATTTCTTCTAAAATA
>VWZV01007745.1:401961-502064 GCA_013397155.1 Irena cyanogastra
AATATGAAGACTTCCCAAAGTACCTAGCCAGTCACTTCTTTCACAGTTATTTTTAATGAGAAACACCATCCAACTTGATTTCCAGGATTAGCCACACTTTGATTTACTTTCATATGATCCAAAGTCTGTTGTGCCTTAATAACGTTATTTTAAAGGATTCTTTGGGGGTTTTTTTGATATTCAGAAGGCTTGATCACTTCAGGAGCTTTTCTTTCTGAAAAAAATTAAGTGTATATATAGTAATTTTTAATGTGGATGAGGTTTTATATATGTTTAAGCAAAACCAGATATTGTAATGATTCACTTTCTTGTAATATCTATTTGATAGAGAAATTTAAATATCTTTGCTGTGTATCTGTAGAACAGCTGATCTTTACTAATTTATATCATTGTTCATGTAAATTTTCCTCAAACCTACAACATTGCTTCTAAAGATTTCCTATGATGAAGTGTTCCAACCTCAATCATTTTTTGTTTCATTGCAGATATCTATTACGAAAAATGCCCTAGTTTTCAATGATGAATATTGTACCTCTATTTTGTGAACCTCCTTCATTTTAAGATTATAAACAAATAGCTCTCCAAAACAGACAATATGGGCCAAGTTGTTCCTTTAGGGGATTATTTTAGACAGCTGCACAGCAAATAAGCAGTGTGAGGCTTATTTACACACAGTCATTGAAGCATTCATTCCACTGATTTATAGGACAGCAAAAGATCTTTGAGACACAGACCCAGCAATTTTGAGCTGAAGTTAAAAAGAGGATTTTTTATCCTGCCCACCCCATAGTCCCAAAGGTATTTTAAAAAATCAATTGAAGGATTTGTTGCCAGAGCAGATAGATAGAGTACAGCCCTACATCCTGGATAATATTGATCTCAGATGCTGAGTCTCCATTTTTCTTATCATAATCATAATATGCATTTGCTAAGGTTGTAATAATACAGTATTGTTACATTGTTTCTGTAAAAAGTAAAAAGTAGAACATGTAAACTTGTTTTTAACTAAAATCTGAAGGCAATGCTGTGACTAATATCACCAAGGAGGTTTGGTAGTGAAATGGGCCAATTGTTAATGTGCTTATTCATGAACACCAAAGTGTGGCATAATCTTTACAACCATTGAACATATCCTGATCCTACTGACATGTTGTATTGATACCCAGCATTTCTTAATTTCATCTGTCTTAATTAAAAAAAAAATACACTCTACTTGTGTGATATAATTATGCAAGCTCTTATATGTAGGTATTTCCAGGAATAGTCTAGGTCTTATAGTACAATGAAACCTCCAGGCCCTAGAGGTGCCTATTTGTCTTTACTGTTTGTAGGGGAAGAGAAGGACGAGTTTAAACTCAGAAATAGGTTACAAATTGGTTAGAATTACTCCCTCCCATCCCCCCGGGCATATCAGTGTAAGTAACTGAAAATGAAGGTATTTAAAATCAGTGTCCTCTTTAGAAATTTGGGAAGCTTTACACAAAAGGGCAGGAGAAAATAAACAAACCTTTGATTTTCAGTTTGCACCACAACCTGACATAAATCAAACAGCAGTCTAATAAGCTATCAAATTAAATGGTAACTTCATGGAATTTATTTTGCTTAACATCCACAGGGGTTTAAAATATATCTGTAACAAAAATATAGTAGCAAGAAGATTTTGTATAATATGGTGATATTAGTACTGCTAGTGTCAGTGATATTGTTGTAATATCATTATTTCTGAGTTCCAAAGCAATATTTTTTGAATTGGAAAAAGTTCATAAGAATGCCAAATAAATCACATTTATCTGAATTCTGGAAAACATCATTGTATTGACACACTTGTGAATTTTAACCTATTTAGCCTATGCAAAGCAAAGGTTCAGAAGTAGAGTGTTCTCACAATGTATGATCTCTTCTACCAAGTCAGGCTGATGAGTAGGTCAAGGTCAACCATCTTGTTGAACACACAAGAAAATGGAGAAGAGGCTGCCAATGCCACCTGGTTACATCTGTAGGGACAGATCTGACTTCTCTTGTTTGGGTTTAGAGTCCTCCATGTAATGCTACTGTGTGTGAGATGGATAGGATAGGAAAGCAGGGCCCAAGAAAGAAAAACTGGGCATTTTTTACAGCATATCAATTTCATTTTTTTTCAAAATTAAATATAGTAATTGTTATATTGCAGGTTACAGGAATGCGTCTAACTTGGCTAAAGGCTGCAGGCAGGGAATTCTACATCCAGTCTTCAGGCACCGGAGCTTTGATATGTCTTGAATTATAAATATTTGGGCAAGGAAGGGACCAGCTATCTAAGAGAGTGCCTGTTTCTTCCAATTAACTCTGAAGTCTTTACACCTGTCTCCTCCACACACACCTTCCATCGCCAGTATGCATGTACAAGGTCATAAAGTTACACAAAATGAATCTTTATCATGGAGTTTTGAAATCAGGTGATCTAATAACAGAAATCCTTTAGAATTTTAAATCAACATGTGACTGTTTACTTCTGAAAAAGTATTTTGTCATTATTGTTATTGAAAACAAATTCTAAGGATTAAAAATGATTCACATCATTCTTGAATAATGTGCATGAAATTTTATCACTCCAATATATAAAGTTTTAAAAATGATTCACACACAGATGATAAAATTGTCTTTATATCTTTGCTCCCCTATTCAGAAAGTGTCCCAGTTTGCAAGACTGTTGGAAGTCACAGCAGTTTGTGTTGGTGTATTAGCGGTGTTATTACAAATGTAACTAAAATGAAAAATACAAAAATATCTCCTAAATTGACTTTGGGATGTCTTTGAAAGGAATAGTTTCTCAATTTCCAAATCACTCAATTCAGATGCATTACTGGATTCAGGTACCATTATGGTAAATGGTATATTTTCTCTTGATTTATTAGTCAAAGGCAGGAAAAAATGCTTGTATTATCTTCAAAAGACTAAAGACATGCTTATCTGAGAAGGAAAAAAACCCAAACAACACTGTTATATTTTATGAGCACAGATTCCTTCAAAATCCTTCATACCACACACTTTCCAACTTCCCACATCACCACTATCAAATAAGCTATCAAATAGAAAATATTTTAGGAAATTTAAAGACTATTTGGATAAGATGTGATAAAGGAGCAGGGTATCCCTAAGTAGACTTATTTTTAAGACTCTCAGATCTGACAGATCAACCCTGCTATTTGTGCATTAATCTAGATCAGGTTAAAATGCATAAATGGCGTTTATGAATAGTCAGCTGTGGTGATTTCAAAGTTTTTCACTATAATGTCCTTGAGATTTTACATCCAAACACCAGAGCTTCTCAGAATTTAATTCAAACAATTGAAATATTCTATGCCATTAAAGCTCAGTTTTCCCACCTTGTAAATGGAGTGGTTTGCACTATTTACCTGTCTTTCTCTAGTCTAAGGAAAAGTCTTTATTTTCCTTTGAAAAATCATTGAAATGTACTTTGACATTATTTTGAGAGAAATTAAATTACTTTTAGTAAATAACGGAGTACTTTTTTCTCTCTATCTCACTGTACTATTCTGGTACTACTTTTCATCCTATTTTGAATCAAATCAGTTATCTATGGCTAGTCAAATTTAATGAGAAAGGTAGTAGAAGACATAGAAACACAATGTTTTCCAGATGTGTTTACACACATATTCATACACACAAGACTGTCTTGGTATGGACATTGATGTATGGTCAGCTACTGCAGTTATTTCTCAGTGGTTGCTCAGTGGTTTCACAGAGGATGTGAAAACTTAGTTCCAATCAAAGTCTAAATCAGAGAATGAATTCTTCTTTACTCTTTCCTTCCTTTTAATCTTTCTTCCTGAAAGCCAACATTAAGTGACAGTGTTGCATAATTGCCAGATATTATTCCCACAAAATACATTTAAGAGTATAAGAACTCCCTTGCAAAATGAAATTTAAGAAATTCTTAAAGGGCTGTCAAATAAACAAGTGCAAACAGCGTTAAATCAGCTACAGTGTGAAAACAACATGTATAAATTAGTGAAGTGTTCAGCAGGTACTAAGCCACTGCTATTTAGTATTTCATCTTGATACCGCTGGAGCAAGATAATGATGTCTAAATCTACAATAAATTTATGCTTTAGTCTCAATCAAGATGGCATTGTTCAAATACATTTATTGGAAGAAATACTGACTCTATTCATAGATTTTTATTTCAGTTTGTCTCAAAAAGCCTTCTCCTTCAAGTAGAGCCTTGCGCAAGCATGAGGAAAGAGACTAAAAGATTATTCTGCCCTGCTCTGATTCCTGCTCAGCCCTTCCCTGGGTACAAGCTCTGTGAGGCCTTTGGGAGAGTCTGGGGGGTATATGGACAGCAGTGGCTTCTCCAAAAACACTGAGTCTTCCTCCAACCATGTCCTGCACCCCTCACAGGCTCTGTACAACATGCAGCCCAGGGCTGGCTGTGAGCTCATCTCAAGACAATTTATTGTTACCAGGATGAAGGCCTTTGTGAGGAAGTTTCAATTTGGAATATGCAGCAAATTCCACCCACTAAACAAAGTGATAAACATATATTGTGTAACAATCATTGGAATAAGTTCACCAATCCCCTTTATTTGTTTCCCATGTAGAGAAAAATGTTGGATGATAGAAGAAAACATGAAAAAATTAACAGATTCAGATTAGATATACAAAATAAACTGCAGACTTGCCTCTACTTTGAACTGTAAAGATGAAATAATCTGAAGGCAAAGGTTTCCAGCTGGACACATAGACATACACAGTCAAAGAAACAAATTTTTTCAAATCAATTTTAAAGAAAAGAAAGAGCAACTATTGATGAAATTTACAGATTAACAAATTTAGGGGAGGGGTAGAAAGCAAAGTATGGTCATAATTGTAGAAAGATCTGGATTATTTGTAAGTCTGAACATAAGTTAATGTAATTAAACATGAAGCCATCTTTGTCTGCTCTGAAAAGTACTTTGACCTGCAAAGGGATTTGTCTGATATAGCAGATGTCCAGCTGATGGTAACCCTCTGATCTGATTCTTTGTCCTTGGCCAACTAAACAGAAAAATATCAAGAAAAGACATTCTATTTTACCACTATATTTAGTAAAGTGAAGCCACTCCTGGTTTATTGTAATCAAGACAAGTGGAAGAAAGCTGTAATGCCCACCTCAGCAGACATTTTCACACCCCAAGCTACAGAAATCCAACATTTTCTAAATGTGTATTGATATTCTCATTTGAATGACTGCAAACTCAGTAAAATTTCAGCACAATGTATTTTTGATTATCAAGCTTCATTCTGGAATTTTTCTTTGCATGGAGTGTTTAATTTCTACATAGTTGTATATAATATAAGGTGCTAACTCTGGTGTTCAGTGACAGGACCTATGGGAATGGCTCAAAACTGCATCAGGCAAGCTTTAATATTATGGAACATTTCTTCATCAAGGTGGGGGTCAAACACTGGAACAGTCTTCCTAGAAAGGTACCCAAGTCTGCCAGTGTTTAAGAGATATTTGGACAATACCTTTAGTAGCAACATGAATTAACTCTCAGTAGCCCTGAACTGGTCAGACAAACGGACTGGATGACCTCTGTAAGTTCTTTCCAAATGGAACTATTCTATTCTGTTAAAATCAACTAGTCCCTATATTGCCTTAGGAAACAATTTCTTTCTGTTATCTTAATTATTACATTAATCAATAACAATACACAGACATTACACTGTGGAAAAGACATCAGCACACATTTTTGCTAAATTTGTCGCTCCACTAAAAATAAACTTTATTTTTTGCTTTATAATCAGAAATCTAAATGAGAAGATATTGTGTTATTTATTTATAAACTAAATTATCAATGTTACCAAGAAGTTTAAACATTTAATGTAAATATATTTCTATAAACCTTTTTGCTATGTTACTTATATTATTTTTATGATTTTAAAAGCATATAAAAAGCAGAAAAAAACTTCTATGTCACTATATCATGAAGCATCTTATGACATTGTAGAATCTAAAAGTCATTCAAACTGGAAAAGACCTCAGGCAGTACCTGGTCCAACCTCCTGCTCACAGCAGGGTCAGCTGTTGGGTCAGAACAGGTTGGTCCAGTTGAGGTTTGAAAGCCCTCAAGTTCAGAGGCTGCACAATGTGGGCAGCCTTTGCCACTGCCTGACTGTCCTTGTGGGAGAAATCTTCTCCATCCAGCCTGAACGGAATTTTGAAATGATGCTGTTTGTTGCCTGTCCTGGCACCATGTCCTGCTCTAGACTGCCTGGCTCCTTCTCCTTGACACTTTCTTGAAGTTTTGGTTTAGGGTTCTGAGTGTTGTATTGCAATAAAACATTCTTGTATTTTGCACATAAAAAATAGCCACTTTGTTTAAATCCTAGAGAGCCCTCCCATCAGCAACAATTTTAGCACCGTATTCACTGATTTTCAGTATGGACTTTGGTGGCACCGATGCATAACATCTATAAACAATCAATTTAATACAAAACAGCTTCACAGCTAAGCATTGGATGAGCTATCTGCATAGTTTAACAAAGGAAAAGTTATGGCGTGACCTGATAATAGGAGGACAAAACATGGATGTCTTCTTCGATCCAGCAGAGCACAACAAAAGCCCAGGGCTGAATGTTGAAGCCATGCTAATTCATGCTAGAAATAAGGTGTACACTTTTAACACTGGAGATAAATAATGTTTCAAATAACCTGCCTTAGGTCATGGCATATTCTTCTGGAAATACTAAACAAGCATGAATTTTTTCTCCCTTAAAATATACACAGTTCAAACAGGAATTAAATCAGGAGCATCCTGTGTCTTGTGTTTAGCAGGGGGTCAGACTAGATGATCACAATGGTCCCTTCTGGCCTTAACATCTATGAATCTAAATGGAGCACAGCACCAGTAGAACTCAAATCCCCTCATAGATTTAATAAAAGCCAAGAGCACATGACTGACCCAGAGGCAATTTTGAGAGTTGCTAGCATGACTGACTGCTGATAATGTAGGGCTCTGCCAAGTGGCCAGACACTGGCACTGATAGGACATATTTCACAACCTGACATCTGGGGTTGCAGGTAGGTGTGTGCATCACGTGCAGCTCCAGCTAACAACTAGAGAAGACAAGGGAAGCACTAAGTCATTAGGAAACTGATCCTTTCAAATAAACAAATAGAAGAGATTTCAGCTTGCCTGAATTTTCTCTCTTCCCGAATTAAACAAAAGGATTCATTAATTGAGAATTGCAGCTTTCTGGTTTTTTTTTACTTATCATAATGGTTTAACTCCAGACACCAAGAGATGGGGAGAGAACTGGAGGAGTAAAAGTGAACACAATTACGGCAGCATAATTCTAAATCAATATCTAGTAGTTATAAACAATACTTAACAAATTTATTCCTATTCTAATGCTGGTATTTCTTTTGAATTTTTAGCTGAAAACCTTTTTAATAACTCTGCAGCACAAACCATATAGGAGGACAGAGCTATAGCTGATAGAGTGTCTGAGCCTGGATTTTTCATTTGTATATCTCTGTACACAATGCATGAGTCAATTTTATTACTTAAAAGTTACTCTTTTTTTTACCAACTCTATTCATTTCTTGCATGCTGGAAACCCTTCACCAATTTCCACATTTTCTCTCTCATTTACAATGAGATAAGTCCCAGAAACACAGGATGAGACTGATTTCATCTAAATTTAAAAGTATCCAGCATAAATGTCTGGTTTTTGGTTTACTCATCCTAGGCTCCCTCAGAAATCAGCACTTTTGAAGTGTGATTTTTCTTATGTGCTGTAGATGCATATTTGAGGATGAGAAAAAATTTTTAGATTAGTACTCTTCAGTCTGGAAAATTGGCAACAGGTAGAAAGGATGTGAAACGCAAAAGGACTACAAAATCACGAATGGCCTGCAAAAAGGTGAAACGAGATAATCTGTTTAGTGTTTCTAAAAAAAATCCAAAAAATTAAAAATAGAAGATATTATACAAAGATGACTGTTGCTTCATTAAATTAATGGCACTGAAAATGGACAAAAGGAAGTGGAATTAAAAATGTATCTGTACACCTTCATGCCAAAGGACTGTGTGGCTGCTGAAGGAGTGTTTGGATGTGAAAAGAAGGTTTTACAAGCAGAGGTAAAATAAATAATTTGCAAATTGCTAAAATCTCAAAATTATGTGCACAGGATGAAAACTGCTCGTGTTGAAATAGCCAGAGAGCAGAAAAGCAAACAGGAAAAGGTCCATGTATATGCTTACTCTTCCCTGAGGTAGGTGGACAATTGGTCAGCCTAAATATGGTTCTGTTACACACTGACTATAACGGATGGAATGGAGAGTTTGAGGAGAAAGTGTAAAATCTACACTGAAGATGACTGTAGCTGATCAGATGAAATCCACAGAGTGATTCTGAAAACAAGATCAGCTCAGGTTTAAAATAGGTCATATGTAGGAGAAAAAGGAAAATCAGCCAATAAATTGCTGGATTTTTGTGGGCAAACCGATTTTCCACACCAGTTCTGCTTGTACCTGGTTCCTCCAGTCCATTAGTATAATGCTATAAACTATCAACTTTTCAAATGCTTTTCTAGTTCTTGAAATCTGAAATTGGACGGGTTTATCCCCCACATGTTAAAAAAGGACTGCTGAGGGTTACCCAGAGTTGGCAGCTAAATCCCAGCAGGGTGGGGAGACAATCAGAAGGGCAAAAGTGAGAAAAATTATTTACATAGCCCACGAGAGGGAACTGATTTTCTGTTATTTGCAAAAGGAGATTCAGAAGAATAGACACCTCTGTTTTAACTAAAACTAGATGAATTTCAGCTTTGTTTCTGTTCTTTTCAGTAAAGGTTAAAATTATTCTGTGTTAATATATTTTGGAGGGTAGGGGGTGTATGTCCATGCATATCCATTCAGACTCTGAACAGAGAAACCAATATTTATTTCCACTATATTCCTGTCAAGATATTACTCTCCTCCACTCTATCATTAGATTTTAAAATTGTGGTATGCTCATCTGTGAACTTAAAAAAACATCTCAGCAGATTAGGTCTATTACTATAAACCTTGACTATCTTTTCCAGATACCTAATACTACACACATAAAAACTTTGATGTTGTCTCCACTTTCCTCTGACTCCTGGATGTCTACCTGAGTCCTGTCAGATCTTGTAATCCAGCTTGACACATATATATCACCACGTTCTCTTTGGCCTTAACTGACTACTCTAATGGAAGTCCTGGCAAGAAGCAATGCAGCCTTTGAGAGCAGAATAAGAAAACAGTGTTCAAAGGGCTCTGCAGTATTCAGGGCTCTCCCCATGGTCCATTTTCGCAATGTTTCCTTGATTTCCTGATGGACCAGGAAAGAAATCTGAGCAATGTCAGCAACCATGTGTCGCTGCATGCTTTGCTTCCTTCTTACCTTTCTCTCCCCTCTCTGAAACTGGTGTCAGGTATATAATGAAGCTCAATATAATCTGCAGCATCCACAATAATATATCCTATATTTATACTGTGGTGATATTGCCATATCAGCCAAGACAGAAGAGACTTTATACCTATAATGCATGAGATTTTTGAACAGCGGAATTATAGTTTCCTTAAATTAAAAATTAAAATGAAGCTAAAATGTGTAGCAACATTACTCATATAAGATTTCCTGTATTGACCAGGTTGAATTTTTCACACTGGAGTTTTTATGCATTTAACCACAGAAAAGCTTAAAGAAAGCAACATGAACTATCCTCCAGACTTTCCATGTGCTGTCAAACCAAATGTGAAATGAAAAAAACCCACCACCTTTACAGTATATTTTGAAGGATAGATGACTATACCTCCTGTAACAAGATTCAGTGTGTTTCAAAAATGTTCAGCATCACAAAGTATAAAGAAGCAAATAGAGTTTCACTAAAAGCAGAGGAAGGAGGTATTTAAAATATTTGCTTTATGTATGCAGAGCAAATTCTTCTTCAACATTTTAGATTGAAATGGATATAGATCAACAGGAAGTTTTTTTGATAAAATGTCTACATTTATCAAGAAGTTTTATGGAATGCATGAGATGATCTTTGGAAAATTATGGCATGCTGTAGACTACATGGAAAGATATTCTGCTGTAACAAACAGAACAAGACTGTGAATAAATATGGTGGAAAATATCCTTTAGTGGTTTTTAGTGAGAACCAATGGAGTTTAGGGCTTTTCTGTATCTTATTCTGTTCATGCAGTTTGAGTGTTTGGCAATAAAGAAGCTAACATAAGGATTTATGAGGAAATTACAATGCTGATTTTTCTGATGGCATTACCTCTCTCAGTCCTGTGTATTGATGGTAAACAAAAGACTGACCCAAAACTGAGCAAAGCAAAACTAAAAAGTTTGGTGGTTTCATCAATAAGAGAAAGACAAAAAATATTGTTATTAGTGTCCCAAAAGGAACATAACTCGAGAAAGATTAAAAGAAATAATTCTGTTTTCCTTTCAAGATTGGAGCCTTGCAATGAACATGAAATTGTGGTAGAAATTCAGCAAAGATGGCGAAATGCTTCTACTGGCTTTTGTAACCTTGAATATATTTGGAAAAATAGCATGATTGACATTGTCCCAAAAATTATTTTTCAAAACTGTCATCTTTATGAAACAAAGATTTCATAAAGATTTTAAGTTCTTGTTAGGAAAAAAACACTAATTCAAAAGCTTTGATTGAAAGGGTTTATGAAAACTTATTCAGAAGCTCATTATACAGTAATTTCTAAGGTAAGAAACCAAAGTCATTAATCAGCCATGAGAGAAAAATGAAGACCAACATATTCAGCATAAGCTTTAAGAGTAATATCAAGATGACCCTTATGTCAAGCAGTAACATGAACGCCATTCAGAAGTAGAAGATGAATGAGAGCTAAGAAAGCATGAAAGACGATAGGGAAAAAAGCCTAGTCCATCAATATGACACTAAAAACCTGAAGACCATCACAAAAATAATCAAATAAATTGCAGAAACCAGGATCCAGCCCATGAACTCCTGTTCATGGTGCAGAAAAATAGACAAAGAAAAGAGAAAATAATCTTCATCAAAGATACTATAAAAGATTTCAACTCTTCAAGGGGAGCAAAATAATCCTTCTAGGTTTTATGATTATTTTCTGACTGTTCAGAGTTCAACTCTGCCTGTAGTCTTTCCCCAGCATGTTGATTTTGCTTAAGAAATACTAATCAGGAAATTAGTTTTAAAGAAGCTAACTATGATACAAGACACTGTGAGGGGACACAAGGGGTTCCTTCATGACCCCCTACCAGTCAGGTTTCAGAAGCAGTGCAAAGTGTAATGAAGTGATTTTCTGAGTCAGCTTTTCCATATTTCCCTTAGGTGTTTTGATCCAGTGGAAAAAACCTCTGCCTCCTAAGATCTAGGAGCAAAAGGGTCTTACCAGCAGAACCACTCAGAACAAAAGTCCACGCTCTGTATTGAAGGATCCTCTTTCTGATACAAAATGCATCTATTTTTTTATCCCACCATTTCCTAATAAATATATTCAAAATTTGTCCAAAGCTAATGTTTTACTATTTTGTATTTGATTTTAATTTCAAGTAGTGTATTCAGTATTCTGTGTTTGCTCAACATCAATATTTGAATAGTCAGTCAGAGATACATGCTAAAGCCATGGCTGATCAAGCCTGGCAGATGTTATACCTCTATGTAAATCTGACCTTCGACTACTCTCTCTGATCAACTGTGTCTTTGCTGTTCTTCAGCTAATGGATTTTTAGCACCATATGTGAAGTGTGGAATGTGGATCAACATCTTTTACATTAACTCTCTTTAAAAGACAGAAAGAAAATACCTGACTAAAAATGCCTAAATGGATTCATACAAACACAACCTATTTGTTTGCACAGGGGAGACTGAATAACAGAGCTAAGTTTAAATGTGTCAGACCCCTCAACTTAATTGAAACTAGTAAGTATACATATGAAGGCCAGCAGACATCCAGTTTATTGTTTGAGGTTTTTTGTTCCTGTCTCAGCGAAAGCTGGTTAAATCTTTATGTTTGACTAGAGAATCCCTTTTTCCAGACCTTATTTTTATTTAACTTCTTTGTATTTGCCACAAGTGTTTTGGGTGCTCCTTTAAAGCCTTCAAACGGATACAGAAAAATACATTGAGTATGAGGAGGAAGGAAAATCATTGTAAGGTTGCTACATCTCTCTTTAGTACCTTTGAAAGTAAGAGTATGGATTTCCACAAAAAAAATTCACATGATGTCATGTCTTCTTTTCAACTTAATAGAAACATATCAATGTAATATGATATCATACTAAGTAGAGGTACATTTATATTGCATTAACTTTAATCTAAGCAACTAGAAACATTGTGGGGAAATCTCTATTCTCTAAATAGACCTTTTTGCCATGAATCTCTCTTTCTGCCTGGCGCCCATCTATTATCACTACAGGTTAGTTTTAAACCTTTCTAGGAAATTTCTTACTTGTAACTTCAAACATTCAAAAAAAAATCTTCCACAGTTCCACTAGCAAAATTCTTGGGTGCATTATATGAATGATTGGTGGCTTGCAATGTTAGGCCCCTGAAAACGAGAACTTGGCCACAATTCCTGGGCAACAAGTGAACACAAAGGCAAATGGACATGGGTAGCTAATGGTTAACTACTACTGGTGTTGAAAGAAGTCTGTTTTAAATGTAATATGATGTGTTTGGGGTCTCTCTGAAATTCGCAGTCTTTAATTCTGACTACTGATAAAATCTTTGGGGGTTTATATGTCTTTTTTGGCATGTAGTACCTTGAATTCACTTTCTTGACTTTTGTAGGTCAGAGTACATGTCAAACTTTTCATTGAAACGTATATGTCTAGCAGGATTTGCAGTCATGCAAAACTCCCATGAAAATTTCTCATAGGAACCAAATCCTTTAAAATCAAGACACACAGAATTTAAGTCTAGTAACACACTGATAGCAGCTAATGAAAAATCTGACATATAAATCACAGAGTTTAAGGATAAAGGGGCCTATTATACAATCTATTCTGATCTCCTACGTTGCACAAACTATAACTTTTCACCCACTAATTTTCTGATCTCTGGGTGAGCTACTGTTCTTCTTCTAAATAGAAAAATAGCTTTAGTTTAAACTTTAGTGGCATATCCTCTGTCTGAACTTCTCATAGTATGCCTAGTAGTTAATCACACTGATTGTCTCATAGACGTTAATTTCTAGCCTGAACTTACCTAGTGCTCTCTCCCAGCCTTTGGATGCCAGTATGCCTTTGCCTTGTGAGATAGCTCTGCACAGTAGTACTGTCAAAATTTCATGACTACTAATTCTCTTCCTTGATAAATTAACTTAAATGGAGAGAGATGCCTCATCTCTCATACAGGGATTTATAAAAAATTGGGACTTCTTTCTACATTTGTTCTGACCTCCTTTAATAGGGGCCATTGAAGCATTGATTTAATCAGTTTATGTGGCACAGAAATTGGCCTAGTAATTCTGTACATAACATTCTCTTTCTGTGCCAGCAATTACCTCAGCCACAACTGGGGAAAGTGCATACCAGGCCCATATGACCTATATTCCAGGTTACTAGGCATGTGGACTTACATTTGGCTTAAAATGAGAAAAGCACATCAAGGGGCTCTTAGGAACTGATTTTCACACATGATTATTTCTTTTCTCTCAACCAGTTTCATTCATCTGCAAATTTCATTACAGTTTTATGTTTGCTTCCAGTAAAGTACTTGATTAGCACTGAGCCAAAGAGAGATTGTTCCTGATTGTCATCCAAACTTTATCAGCTGAAGACGCCTGTATCCTCCACCAGCTGTTACAGGCAAATTAAAGCCTGGATTGCTTATATTCTCCATGAATTTCTGCATTCAGATTTAACAGCCAGGCCTCAAGGATAGGATACCATATCAAACATTATGTACAACTTATACGTACTACAGTAATAAACTCTGGATATGAAGGCAAGAATTTTTTCTTATCAAAACAATCTTATAAAAACAAATTATTAGCATGGTTATAATGACAGTAAAATACCATTCAAATAACCTGATTTTTACCTCCCTTTCTCCAAAATAACTTAGCCTAAATTGATACAAACAGACTTCCTGCCGCCCCCTCTCTCCCTGATACTATGCTCAGCCTTTCACTTCTGCAGTAGATCCTAAGCTTGATAAAAGGTTTTTGTCAAGAACTGAAGTGAGTCATCTCTAACCCAAGTTCTTTACCACACTTTTTAGAGAACTGTGATACTGATCTTGTCTTCATTTTAGATACTGAGTCTGCTTTAGATAATTTTTTATATTTTTGCAAAGATCTTAACTTGTTCTTTTTCTATTATCCCTAAATCCAGATTTACCCAGTTTCCAGATTGCATTCCTTTAACAGCCAGGGAGTGATCAATCTTATGTGACCTGCATTTAAAGCTCTGTGGCCTTTTCTATCATCTTGCGCTTATACTTTCAAGGCTTTATAATCCTGTGTTTTGAGTGCCCATTTAAATTTTTCTTTCAGCATCCTACATGCTTCTCTCAGTTCATACAAGTAATGTTTTATTAGCTGAGCACAGTACCACATACATCCATGTCCTAGAGGCATTAATAGCACATCTTACAAAAGCAGCAATGTGGACAGTGTGCTCTGATAACTGCTGACTGTCAGTATCAATGAGTTACAGCAATAACAGTGGTACCTTTTTTTTATTGCATAATCCATAGCTGGAGTTGAGTCCTCTAGAAGTTAAAAAAAAACCCTAACATGGTTTGGAAAAACATTTGTCTACAATAAATCACAAAATCTGAAGTAGCTACTGAGCTGAAATCTGTTGATTAGCTTTACATCTATGCAACTCAAAGAGGCATTTTGCTCCAGGGAACTTGCTCAAAAAAAAATTTGCTATAGAATTTTTTAATAAAGTAATTATAAAATAAGCAACACATCAACTAGCAAACTTTTGAGATACAAGTTAGATCAAAATTTGTATTTTATGAACTGCTGAATACCATACAACACGGGTAGGTTTATTAGATATTAAACATAAGCATTGCAACAAATACTTCCTGTCATAAACCTGCAGTTGTTTTCGTTATCAGCTCAGTTCCTTTGATGCAAAAAATACAACTTTTAAGTTAGGAAATTGCAGACAATATATTTTGATGACTTAATATCCTAATTCATTAATCTTAAAACCTTTGTTCTTTGCAATGCAATTACTTCAGACTACCTGACAGAACCTTCTTGACATAATGGTTCATTGAAGGTGATGAAGGAAAATTCACTCCTACAGATTTGCGATTGCTCAGGCATAATTTCTCCCTGAAAATGACTGAAGAAAATTAGTGGACTCTTTAAGTGCCTTCTAATTGGACTAATTAAAGATATCTGATTTTTTGGTGGGGTCTATATCAGCTTTTTGGAAAAGCAAAAACAACCAAAATTGTACAAGCTAGATTGTTATTCTTGCTGTTGCACTTGTCCTTCTACAGACTCAAAATGCATATATGACAGTAACACTAACAGTCTGAGACTGACTCGTCTGTCATAGGCTGGCTTTATCCTCTGATCACAGCATAATGCTTTCATGGCTGAGACAGAAAGATTTCTTATGAATGTTATACTTTGCTGAGACCCAAAACCCACTCTTGGTAAAGGTCTGCACAGGTCAATGGCCCTAATTCTTTGTCAAAATGCTACAGTCCTCACAAAAGTCAATGACAAAAATGACAGGAAATTCTGCCCTGTATGTAAACAATTGAATTTGACGTGTTATCTCAGGTAAACATCTTTAAAGACAAATTGCATTGCAGCTATATATCTAGTTGCAGTTTCTGAAAAACACATTGTAGTGTGGATGTGCGGTATGCACTCATTTTAAGTGCCCATGAGCCTTGAGCAGAGAGCATGAAATATTTCTACCAAATACAATGAATCTAAACCAGATTTTTGTTTTTCTTAGGAAGAGTGATCTTTGCTTTGGTAGCTACCTCCTGATGGACAACAAAATTAAATGGTAGTCTCTGTAAGTTTTCCTAAGAAATCAGCAAAAATTTTAAAGAAGGTTTAAATGAGTTTGTGAAAGACAAAATTCACAGGAATTCACACATTGCATCCAAATTTGCCTTTCAAATGATCAAGAATCATTTGCAAAGAAAAATACATGTTTGACAGGGAGCTGATAAGGATTTCCAGCAAGGCTGACTCAATCTTCAAGTCTGTCATAGCTTTATTAGGTAGCTTTACTCATATAGAAGAAATTAATTGGACCACACCTAGCTGTGAAGAAGAATAAATGTCAACAGAGATAAGTCATTAAATTGCCTTTATAGTCAGTGGAGAGAAAAAGACAGTTTTAGTGTGTGGTTTACATGATCCTTTGACTCTGTTGATGTTGAGCAGAATTATAGCTTGGAAGTGCCTGTTTTGCAAAGAAAAGGGAGACTGAAGTCATTGGCTTGCAGATGAATACCTGCACTGTGGACAACTACAATTCTTTGAACGATCCCTGCCACTTGTGTATTTGTGCATTATTTTCTGCATATAAATTGAGGATAAATATGTTATTTTTGCAGTTTTTTCCTTTTTCTAAGCCGATATGGACCACCTGTTCCCAAGATAAAGTTTTCCCTTATTTTCTATACAAATCACATTTCAATGTGGAGCAGGTCAACCACTGCATTGGTATGAAAATGTTCAAATTTTTAATAAATAAACCACTAAATTGATTTTAGTAAATTATTTTCCTGACCCAAACTGGGGTTTCTTTATTTGGCTGATAATAACATAGTTTCTCTTTAGTGGCAGATATATATGCAACTTGCCATGGTATCTCAGTGTCAAGACATACTTCATAACACTCATCTTATTTTGCCAATTGCATCAACTAGAACCACACCTTAAAGCAAAAAACAATATTTTTCAGTAATTTCATCCTCTTCAAGAATGTAGGTACTGCACTTTGCTATTAGGTGATGTTGCCACCATAAAGAAGGCATAGGTAAATTAGCACTAAGAGAAAACACCTGAGTGATTTTGGACTCTACATAATTTGCTGAGAATGTGTCTCCTCCTGATGAATACTTTCAGAAAGAAGAAGGTGTTGGATATCATAGAATCATAGAATACTTTAGCTCACCAGTGGCCAGAGAAGTAAATTTGAACATGTAGATCTCTGATTTTCAGTAATGCAAAGAATTTTTGTTAGTTTTGTTGTTTTCTTGGTTTTTTTTTTCAATTCTGATATTTCTCAATTGGTAACACATGAAAAATAATGCTAAAGGAAAGGAAAGGATGAAAGAACACTAAATGTAAATCCCACTAGTCTTAAATTATCTCCATTGTTCAACCTAATTGGAACCTCCGAGTGTTTTCCAAAAGGTAGACGTGTATGTGAGTACAACAAATCAAAGAGAAGCTTTCACTTTGTACAACAACATAACTGAAAATGAGCTATCAGACTACCATGTGGTGCTAGAAAATCATCTGTCTTGCTGTGAACAAGGACTTGACGCTGCAAAGTTAAAATCTCAAAGTGACTCTTGCATGAGGGGGCCTCAGTGTAGCCGATGGGCTGATGTGTTAAGCAGGCTGGCTTGGCACAGAAGCAGGAATTGCAGAAGGGTGTCCACCCACCAGAAAACATGAGAAACTGCCCTGGTGCTTTCGGATGGCTGACTGCACAAGGGAAGTCATATGCCACACTCAGGTTTTATTTTGCTCTTTCACAGGAGCGTTTCCATATGTGAACAAGTTTTCTGACGGCATCTTTAGAACAAACACCTCTGTAATGTTGTCCAGTGAAATATCTGAAATATCAGATGGAAACTGAGAATGAAGTAGAAATGAAAAAATGCCGCCTAATTACAATTAAGCAAAATATTTGCTCTAACATTTCAGGAACAATGCATTTTTTAAACACAACTTTATACCAAATTATTTTGATACTACTTTAATAATTCAAAATATTTTAACCTTAGAAATAATTAATTACATATGCCTATATACAGGGTTCCCACACATATTCTGTGGGCCTGGATATCTAAAATTTCCTGTCACGAAGTGATTTGGACACCAGCATGAGATGTGTCACAGCTACCAAACTAAAGATACTGTGTTTTTAAAATTAATTCTCTAGGTAATATCCCATGAAAACTCTTCCTCTCCATTGATTGAATCACACTGAAGTAGAAGAACTGAGACATTTTAACTAAAATAACACCTATTTCCACCCAAAAAAGCCCTCAAAAACCTTAAGCTTGTTTTTTCAAGACAAAATTAAATACATCATTACTTCTCAAATAAGTTTTAAGATTTTAAATTACAGCTATTACTTTTATTTCTATTAAGTCAAAACTTTCTGTAAATATTATAAAGCTATTTGTGTTGCATCGTAGGCAGGAAAAACTTAAAATTTTTCAAACTTCTTTTCTTTATTGGATGGTACTTAGCAAATTTGAGATGACTTTGAGAATAATTCCCTCTTTTCTCTGCAACAAGCTTGCTTTCTCTATAAATGCAACATGTTTTATTGTTATTCATTTAAAAACTTTCAGAGACCTACAAATTAGTACCATGTAAATACAAAAAGTAAATTAAATCACAGTCTCTTCTTGAAAGATTCATCAATATTTGTTCTTTAATTCATGTCTCAACTGAAATTTCATTCTAATTATTAGCAGGCAAATAGTGAACTTCTTTTGTCAGGCCATTATGTCATGATAGCTGAAGAGTATTTGAAGATTTGCACTTCTCATAAGCTTTCTAGTACTTGCCTCATACTTCACCTGGTGTGCACTGAACTCTTATACATATATAGCTATTTTATCTGGTAAGTATTTTGCTTACAGATTCTAATCTTTAAGACAAAGCAATCTTTCCTTCTAGTCAAAGTCTCCTAGCAACAAAGCTTACTTCCCTCAATTCTCAATGCTGAAGAATTTATGGATACTTAAGCTTTTTATGTCTTATTTCAAGCAGTCTGACATTTTCTCAAGGAAGGTTTTGTTTCCTTAAAATGCTATAAATCAATGCAAGATCACAAATAGGCAATTTTAAACCTCTTTTGTTAAACAAAACAATACCTTAATAAGTTAATCAAATTCAGTTGGACCGCACACATTAAGCTTTTATATTCTGTATATAATGCTGACAGTATCAGATACTTTCTCCAATAGCAGAAAGTTCCCTTCTTAAAAGTGTAGGAGGAGTTTGCAGTTAATAGAGCAGCAAATCTATCAAAACTAAATTCCCTTCCACACACAGGAAACAGCTTTCTTTTATTCCTGGATGGTTCTGCCCTAGAAGGCACCCTAAAGTAGCAAACCTTTATGGATAAAATCATATTCACCACTCAGCATAAGACATTTTGTTGAAGATTTGGTTTCTTTGTTCTGTAAGGCTAAATATTAAAGGCAAAACATGGAAAGTTCACAAACTGCTTCCCTCCTGTGGCCTTTGCATATGCTGAGTGCTCTCCAGTTCAGAACTCTGCTGTGCTCCTTTCTGTTACTGGCCCTTGACACTGAGAGACCAGGTCAGTAATTCTCACCCATCTATCAGATCAAGTGTATAAGAGATTTGAATTCTATTTGTCTGGTCATCTTGAAGATACCAAATATCATTATACTCATGCTGTAAAATCCTTGTGTTATTGTACAGAAACTGTATTTAACACGTGGCAATCTCCTCTGCTAAAAGCAGAAAGCTTCAAAATGTCTTTGTTTATTAAGCATGAGCTTATAAGGAGATGCAGAAAGACTGTGAGTGCCATTCTATCACTGTCTTTTCTTCTTGATATTCCCTCAAGTATGATTCTTTATTGATTATTCTATTATTTTATTTCTTTTTTCTTCTGATTTGGCCAAAATTTGAAGAGGTAGAGGTCTCAAAGATCTTAAGATGGGTAGAGGAAAGATCCTTCAGATACTAAGCCTTTATAATGTGTAAGATCACAGGAAAGAGAGAGAATACCAAGTTCCAAGCTTCATTAGTCCCAACACTTAGAGAAATGCTAATTATTATCAGAAAACATCAGAGATTGTACTCTAGTCTCAGGTCATTTTCCAGGCTTCCAAATAATTTTGGCTAGTTCATAGTATTTTAAGAGGGTTTTTTACTATTTTTCGGATTTTGTACCTTTTTGGGTTTGATTTTTTTTTTGGTTACTGAACAACTACCACGTTGTATTTTGCTCTTTGCCTGATATTTTCCTGTCTCCTCTCTGGTTCAGATCATAATCTGCAAATTGTGGCAATCCGTACACCAGTACTAGGCAAGATAATACTTTTTTTCTACTGAAGTAAAATTTCAGAAGATACTTGATAATCTGGTAGCCTTCCTACATGGATTTGCTGAAGAAGAATTCAGTATGTTACAGCATGGTTGTCTGAGCCAATTTTCTATCAACACCTTAATTATTATTATGACCTTGTATCTTGTAATGCAATATTTTTGTACCACACTTCTGTCTATGGCTATGGCCTTGGAGTCCTCTGTTGCTCACACAATCCTTGTGATGCCTGCCTTATTCTGTGGAATATTTCTGCAGGAGATTTTCCTGCAGCTGTTTCAGAGAAATGAAAACTGGTGTAGTCTTTCTTATTTGTGTCATCTGAACAGAAGCTGACTGACACGATTTCTGTTTTTCTGTTATTTTATGTACATAATGCTAGAAAGATTTTTATTTTTCTATTAATTATTTTTTCAGTTTGTCAGTGTTAGAATAAACTTTGAGGATACAGGCAGCTATTACTTGAAAATTTAACTTGAGTCCTGTCTCTTTGTAAATTATGATCAGTTCTGTGTTAAGCTCTTTAAAGAAAAGATTTTCAATCACACCTTGATAGTTCCTTGTTGAAATGATGAGGCAATCAGTCTGACTGTAAATCCACTATCACTCATGGAAAGTCCATTACCTTATTGCTTGAAAAAAGTATATTCTTACTGTGAAGTCACAAGAGTCACCATCCCCTTCTTTTTGTCTTGTCACATTAAAGCATCTGGGCACAATTAAAGCAATCTGTGGAAGCTCTTGTCAGGGCTCCTCTCCTGAGGACACCAGGCAGGGCTTGGCAGTCAGGATTGGTCCCACAGCCCCAGACAGGGACCAGGGCACCCAGGACAGCAAGGGCACCCCCAGCCCCCAGCACTGACCCTGGGGATAGGAATAGGGATCGGTCAAGGCCAAGATGGACTTGGCTCAGGTGAGGGCCCATGGGCGGGTGGAAGCTGGAGACCATCCCTATGTGGCTTTGCTGGACAGGACCTGACATCCTGCAGGAGCAGCTGTGGGGTCCTGGGCTGTCGGCAAAGTCAGGAGGAGGCCAGGCAGGGCTCTTAAGGCCACTGGTGTTCTCCAGACTGTGTCTGGCATCACCTGAGCTTGAGACTGTACCTGGCTCACCCACTTCAGTAGGCACAAATGGACCCATTCTCCATGCGTTCATCTAATCCCTTTTTTCAACCAAAGCACAAGTGTTTTCAGCTCCTCAGTGACTCTGACAAGAACTTCTACATCATTATCTGCATAATGAGGGCCTATAGGAGGACAGTAAGAGACTCTTTATCAACGAATGCAGCTACAGGTCAAGGAATAATGATTTTAAATGAGAATCTGGTTGAGTTAGACTAGATATTTGGATGAAATTCTTTACTGTGTGGGTGGTAAGGCACAGGAACAGATTGCCCAGAAAATTTGTGCCATCAGTGGAAGTGCTCAAGGCCAAACTGGACAGGGCTCTGAGTAACTTGGTCTGGTAGGAAACATCCTTGCCTCTAGCAGGGGGACTGGACTAAACAATCTTTAAAAGTTCCTTCTAACCCAAACCATTCAAGAATTCTATTATTGATGTCTTCATTCCCGCATGGATTGCAGCTCACATTTGCTTTTCAGAAGACTGCATGAAGTCTATGTTGTGTTCTGGGGAATGGTGCACATTCTACTCCTCCTGTTAGAGCCAATCCACTGTTCAACATAATATATGGAAATGATGGCTCCAGAACTGCTACCAACAACTCTCGCAGGTCCAGATGTCACATATGAGACTACATATGTTCTGCACAGGACACAGAGCAAACAGGTGGCAGACCACCTATGGATTTTGCATGCCTTATCTGGCCATTATCTGGAATTTCTGGATAGTATCTCGTGAGCCAATTCCCAAAGCAAGTAGGCAATAAAATGCATCTTATAGAAAATTGGAGGATATGGTGGTCCTGCAGAAAGCAGCACCTGATTCAATGGCCTAGGAATAAGTGATTCAGCCAGGAAGGTGAAAAGCTTTTTAAGCATTGTTTAATTTCTTAGGATTTATTTTTTGATTTTTCCCCCCCTAGAGAAAGATTTCTGAAAGTGAACTGAATGCAGCGTCTATGCCATCACCTAGAACTATAGGTAATTGCTGCGGTGAACTATAAAGTAATTCAGAATGAAGCCATTGAATTTAATGATTTTGGGTACCTGAAATAAAAGTTTAGGATTGTTAGAAAATTGATTCACTCTTCAAACAAAATCCTAAATTATGCAGAATGCAAGCAGCCTGGATACATAACGCTAATTCTCCTTGCCTGCCCATGTCAAGGGGCTTGTAACTGGATGATTTTTGAGGTCCATTACAACCCAAACCATTCTATGATTTTATGATTCTATGATAACCTCTCTTGCTTTCTTAAAATGTCATCTGACCCTGGAAGAAGGTAAAGATGTCTCTCTCTTCAGAGCCATCATGTCCTTGCCTGCAGGGCCTCTTCTGTTTGGTGCTCTCAGATCAAGCCTAAGAACAAGGCTCTGTCCAAAATGTGTCTGCACGCATGCCCATCTGCCAGTTGCACTGTATCTAGGGCACTACTGATGTTAAGGACATCTTAGATTCAGGTGGCTGTTTTGCTTGAAAGCTTCTTTCACCCAGGCCTTTCATATTTTTTGTGTCTTTTTGTACATTAACTGTTTCGTATGTCAGGTCATGGTGAAAATAAATACATTCAATTGCTGCTGTTGGAAATCTCTCTACTTTGAATATCTAATTATTCATCAGACCCAAGAGAAAATAAGCACAAAAGTAATTGTAATTGAGTGTTTAGTACACATGAGGAGGAGGGGAAACTGAAATTTTGCCATCAGACAATGGCAAATAGACTACATATGAATTCAATACTATTATTGTATAGTAAGTATTCAATGGACCATGGCAGACAATTAGGCTTGCCTCCCTTTTCTAGGTGAGTTCTCTAATCAACACATTCTAGACTTGTGGTTCATTTTCTCTCTTTTCACTCATTTCTGACACTCTACTATGCCACGCTGAACAACAGTTTCACTGAAAGGGCCTAAGAATCTTCCCCTCACTTCATTCCTCAAGGGATGGGTAGGATAGGATACCTAAATGTTTAGATCTTTCTTATGTGATAAGAAATATGGATTCAAACACTATTCATACTCTGCTGTAAATCTGGGAGATTGCAGAGTCCAATGAAAATTTTTTAAAGTTCTCTGTGTACCAGAAATTTCCAAATTATTTTCTGACAAAGGCAAAAATCGAGGAAACAGAACAATCCAGGGTAATAGGAAAAATGCAGGTAGTCACCTGGAGGAGGGATTCCTTTGCATTCACTTTCTCCTATGCTGCAGCTCTTCCTCTTGTGTTCAACAGCTTCTACTCCCCAAAGAAGAGAAAAAATAGTCCCCTGAAGGAAAAAAAGCATATCCACTATTTCTTATATGCCTTTTCACTCTGAAGTGCAGAAATTTCTTTTCCTCCAATCCAAAGTCTAGAGAATATCTGTCACACCTTCAGCATCACAATCTGACCTTTTTCTGTCCTCTCCTGGCTCAGGCTTCTTCTGCCTGTGTTTTCTATGTCCCTTAATTCTACATAGCCTCCACATGTTTAGGATATTTTCTGTTCTCTCAGAGTTCTAATGATACATTGCTGGGGCTGGAATTCTCAGTGGTACAAACCTCTTATTAGTGGTGGGCCAAGATGGCATTTTGTGATCCTTGACTTCATCTTGACAGGGAGGACCACAAATCCATTGAATTTCATAGCAAAATTTTTATTCAGCCAAGACTTAACTGTTTATGAATGTTAGAGGGGTGAATGCAGCATATTTTGCTCTTGTATCTTTTTATTGATTTCTTTCATAGACTTACCATTTTCCACATATACACAGCATTATAGAAATCATAGTTTCGTGAACATGCCTTTAACTAGTAGCTGTGGTTCAGTCATCTTACAACAATTTTACAACATCTTTAAGCCTCACTGATAGCTCAGATCTGTCACCTTAAATCACAGGCTACCTGACTGATTTAAGAATATAACAATTATTTTCCCTAAAGGTAAAATGTATGAAAGAAAGATTTTTTTCTGTTCTATTAAATTTTATTATAAAAAAGATAATACATTTAAGAGACAGAAGTATTCTATCAAATGTTTTATTATATCATTAAACCTTTAATATCTTCCTGCTTTCAAGAAATGAGAACAGATTATGCATTTAGGACACTTCATAAACAAAGCTTAAAATTCATGTAACAATTAAGAAACTAAAGAAAAAGCTTTTTTCCTGCATTTTTCACATGGGTTCTTTTTCCTTTTTTTGCACCCATTGACAGCTGAAGTAATACGAATCATTTCAAATGTATATAAATGGAAACAAACCTAATGTGGGCTTCACTATGTAGGCTAGGTTTCTTTCATAGATATTATTGTCATTCATTATCCAAAGGCCAACACTGAAAAAAGCGGTTCTGGCTGTAAAGAACAGGAAACAGCAACGCACAATTACACCTACACCTGTATAATATTGTCAGAACATAGCTAGGCAATACCCCATCAAAGTTAGCTGGAGGAAGTTACTCTGATGCATTACTTCTCATTTTATAAGAGCCACTTTTGCGTGGCTATAAAATTAACCAATGCAAAGTTCAGGAGCTTTCAAAATGCAGGCCACTACTTTGTTGAGGAGATTGAGTAACTTTCAAAACTACTTTAATTAATTTTTAATTAATTCATCTTCTTTCTGATGGCTCCAGAAAGGGCTATGAAGAGCAGAATGTAATTGGGGATCACCACCCAAGGCTTAAGTAAACACATTCATTGCTAAAAGAAGTCACCTCTGACAAACGAGCTGCCCCTCGCTGAGCTGGGTGGGTGTGAGGAGCACACGGCTGCACCCAGGCACGGAGCACAGGCAGGGCACTCATGGGACGCGCCAGTTCCGCTTGGGATGGGACCACACGGGAGGCAGATGGTCATCCTTGAACAGAAACAGGATAATAGAATCAAGCTAGATAAAAAGAGAAATGCCTTTTGTTGTTGTTGTTATTTCTTTTGCAGAGGGTTTAACTGAGACAGGACAGTCATGCATTTTTAGGATAAGAATATTCCAGTATATTGTGAAAGACAGGAATGTTAAAAAGTGCAATATTAATATAGTCTGGATGGTCCCAAGGTAAGTCATCAGCTCAATGACTGACTGGGGAAATCTTGATTTTGTATTCAGGTATGAAAATGTTTAAATCTGACTTGGGAAACTTAAGTTTTATTTTGCATGAGACCCTGCATAGCTGAGATGAAAAATCTCCATTAAGATAGAAATTTGGGGATACAGTGAGGGGACTTGTTTGTTTGAAATTTATTTCACCCTCAAAAAATTACTTTGGTCAAATTATTTTACGCAAAACATATGACTTGCAAGAAGCAAAAACCAACACGATCACTGTAATAGTCAAGCTCCCACACAAAATAAAATGAAGAGACTACAACATTTCATAACAGTGTACTAGAAAGAGCTAGTGAGATGGCAGGACCTGAATGAGCTTAGGGCAGAGATAATGAATCAAGCTGAGAGTGAGGAAAGCTGGAGAACTGAGCAATAAGTCCAAAATGCAGAGTCTAATGCCTGATAGGCTGGTAGCTAGGAACATTTATTTTGAAAGATTGCACGCTCAGGTAAAGCAGATAAACTCCGAGGAATAGAACTGGAATAGAGCAAATTAATAGAGCTCTGACTGTTTCCCTATCTGAATAAAACAGAAAAGCCAAGATTGAATATTTTGAGAACTGCAGTTCTAAAAGCAGAATAAAATTTGCAGAGATATCAGAAAGACAAACCAATGAGTTTTCTGAGCAAATTGGCTTTCTTTAATCACTAGGCAGTTCCAAAAGGAAAGCAAACAACTTTCAGAGACTTCACATCAAACAGAGGTGAAGAATGAAGCAGCAGTGCTGAACAGAGATCTGGTATTTCTCTTTCGGTTAAATCAAAAGCTGAAGAGGACTTCATATCGTATGGACAATTCTCAGGCAAACAGTAACTAGAAGTTATGTATCTGAATAGAGAGATTGAGATATTTCATTTGAAAAGACCTGTGAATGACTGCTTTATCTCCTCCATTATCAGAGTGTGTCAGAACTCAGCTGCATATTTCAGATGTATCCACTGGTTCATTGCATACTAAGTACAAGGGGATATAGATGTAAAACACTAAGATTTAACTACTATACTGTGGTGAATGGTGGTAGTTTAAATTCCAGTGATAACCAGAGGACATTCCGACAGATGCTTAGTGTGTGTAATTAGTGTGAGAAGCAGACTCTAAGCAAGAGTCTTTAAAGTTTGAATCTCACAAGGGAAAGATAAAGACTTAATATGAGGGAGAAAAAATGTAAAAAAGGAAGATTTTACCTGACAGTTTTTTGGTTGTTAATTGTAATTCTGTCCTGGATACCAGTGTTCACAATGGGATTTTTGGTACCATAGTTTTCCTGAGGCAGACCTACATTTTTCATTCAGGCCTTGATTTCCTGTTGTATGATTGCATATAGTGAGCTCTTGACAAAGGCATCATGTGAAGCCTGCAAAGTTATGTTCCTATTCTTTTCATGTGCTTCAGACCTCATGTACAGCATGCCCCAGAAGAGAAAGTGGTCATTGTTCTATCTAGATGTAGTTTTGAGAACACCAAAACCAGTTTTACAGGTCCTTCTGATAGCAACCTTAGCCTCATCATTAAATAGATATTGTTGATTATGATGAATTTATTACTGCTGACTGAATCTAAAAACCCTTCACAAGAAAGGGACACCATACAAGACTGAAATTGCTTTCCTGTAATATTTCTTATTTTCATTCTTCAGGGCAAACATCTGATAGGGAAAGATTTTGCGTTCAACTGCATTCACCTCTTTAGTTGGCTGGTATGGGCTTATTGTCAGGAAGCAACTCAGTATCATTGCTGATGTGTTCCACCTACTGGATTCCAGAGCTCTGCCAGGCTCCATGCCCTTGCCAGTGTCCTTGCTAGCTTCCTACTGGACATAATTTGAAATACTGGATTTTTTTTTTTTTTTTAACACACTATTCAAGGTTAGATTTTAGTCCATGCTATGCAGATCTGTAATAGCAGATAGTTGCTTGGTCATGAGTCCTGTCAATTAGCCATTCAAGAGGATTTGATTTAATTGAATACCATTAGTTTAGTACTTTGTAAGGATGGGAATATGATATTCATTTACTCTACTCTGGAAGAAATAATAGATGTTTTTTACCACTTTTTAACTTTCATTTTCAAATAGCGTATCACAGATTTTGACCACATTGCAGAGCTGTCATTTATGAAGTCCATTGCAGCAGACTATTTTTTCTTCTGCTGTTTTAGCAGTATCATTTGAAGGACTTTACATATCAATTGAGCTCAATGTGAAAGATATCACATTTTTTTAACATCAGACTAAGTATTTACGTTTAAATAGATCTTGGAGTGAAAAATAGCAAAACTATACAAAATAAATAATAGGTTTATACAAGAAGGAAATGAAGACAAGAATGAAAAGCGTGTCAAATCAAGATCTAGTATTTCACTTTTACTCATTCTGACTCCAAAGATCTTCATCATTGCTATGCAGCTTTGCTGCCCTTCTGAAGTCTATCCACAGAACCTCCACCATCTGCCACTGCCCTTCTTTCCCTGAGGACCAGATTCCCAGCTGATGCAAAAAGTGCAGCCCCAATGATTCCTTTACATGTGACCTGATTTTGATTCAGACTTTGCCTCAGGGTTGCTTTGTCTACTGCCATCACTCCTGTTGTCAAACCTGACACAGACTGTTTCTCCCAGAAGCTTGGCAAGGAGTGACCTCAGCATCCTTGCAGAGTTCCATTAGCTTCAAACCAGGTTGCCCTGTAGGATCTGGTTGTAGTTATGGGACATAAGCTGAAAGCTCTTCAAGAAAAATATTTAATCTCATTATGCTCTGAAATTTCATCTACAGAAGCCTCAAGGTGAAATGGAGGTTAAAGTCACACAGCAGTGCTCATTGATTGATTGCTTCACACTTCAGTAATATTACCCTTTTTCGTGACTACCACTTCCAGAAAATACAAATTATCCTAATCTTTAAAGAATGTTCAAGACGGTGGCATAATATTAACTACATCTTCAAATGGTCTTCTGATCTTTCAAGAAATGTGTTTTCTCAGCAGAAATCCATCCTTTGATGACATTAGTTCGCTGTAAACTGATAGGCCCATGGTTGTATTTATTTTTCAGCCATATTACAGGTTTTTCTGTGAAATTTGCAGCAATGGATGCATCTCCTAATATATGCTTTTGGACACTGATTTGCAAATACTAATCTCTACAAATAGCACTTTCAAATATCTGTAAAGAGGAACTAAAATAGATCTGGAATTCATTTTGTTTCATTACTTTTTCATGCTCTCCCTCTACCTTCAGTTCTTCTCTTCCCATCCTGTTTTAAATTCTCCAAGCAGGAGTAGGAAGTAAAGCTCCTTCCATTGGTCTACTATTTGTTGGTTTCTGACTCAGACTATGAAGGTCTTCCCTTCCTCCTGGATGGGTGGAAAGGGATACAACAGATGGTTCTTTTTCTTTTTGACTTCTTATTTGGTGAGGTCTGCATTTTCCTTTTGGAACTCCTTTCTGATGAGTTAGGAAAAAAAAGCCTTATCTCTGCAGTATGTTTTACTTTCTGAAGTGGCTTTTCTCTGACAACCCCAGCTGTAGCACTCATACCATTTTTCTCCTTACTCAGTTTTTAAAAGAGAGAATTTTTTTTTTTTTTTGTGAAGTCAGCTTGGCAGCAGTGCTTATTTGCTCTTTCTTCATTTGCTGGCCATTTCTCATTACCTGGCTCTTTCTACACTATGGTGAAGGCATACACAGCACCCTGTTTTAGTTGAAACACTGCAGAACTAATAAAAAAATACATCACTAGGCTGGAAAAATTCTAGTACTAGCTTTCATTAAGAAGCAAATGACACAAGTCACAAGATTCATAATAAAAACCAAGCTGCAAGATAAAAAAAAATAACAAGGCAGAATGATTAACTATAGTCACCCAACATAAACAGACATTTGCTTGGTTCTGTCTGCAAAAAGGCTGAGAATATAGCAAGACTAGTAATTTTTATTCCTTTCTTTCATATTTCAATAACCATTGATATTGCATCTGTATGCTACCAGATAACTCCAAATACAAATTTTATCCAGACTGAGGGCAGAAAAGGGCAGGAAGGAAGGCTTGCTGGCATTTCTTCAAATGAGCACGGAAGCATACAATACAGTGTTTAAACCCTTTTATTTTCAGGTATGTAGGAAAAGAGATAATGCATTGAAACTTATTCCTGGAGAAAGCCTGAGACTTCAAAGTCAGCACAGCAACATCTTTTGAGCAAAACTGACCATACAGAATGAGTTTAAATTGGCTTCTTACTTTGCTTCATGGGATTTTCTTTTGATCTCATACCACAAGACCTAAAGACAGATTTATTCTATGATCACACTGGAGCCTAAATCCATTGAATAGTAAAGAGTCTGCAGGGATGCTCCCCGTTGCAAGTAATCTCTTGAGAATAACATAAAGAATTAATTTGCTGGGTTTTTTTTTTCAGGGGAGAACTCTTGCAAATTATCCTAGAGAGATTGCCTTCTGGGTGTGCTGAGACATTCCTCATGCTAGCCATTTAGGATATTTTTCCTTCAGTATACCTTGCTTTCTTTTAGCCCCAACAAGTACCCAGGGACCAATTGAATGTGCAATAGAAACCTTTGTCTTGTTATTTTTTTATTTGATTTTACTCAATGAAAATATTATTGACAAGTCACCATTTTTTGAAGAGAAATTACTATGAAGTTTTGAAAGCAACCTGCTTTCCAGCAGAAGATAGCAAACTGTGAGAGTTGCAGCAATGTTTTTGCTAAAGAATATTTTTTCCTCTGACTGTCAAAAAGGAAGGTTGCAAAGACAGCCTTTTCTTAGACACACAGATTTTGATGACGTTAGTCAAAGAAATGTTTATGCCATTCCAGGAAGGCTCTCTGACCATTGCTGAAGACACAGGGAGAGGTCAGGATGAAAACTGGAAACAAAAATAAACCTTTGTACACTAATCATTTTTTCCAAAAAAACGAGATTTTTCTGTCTCTCTCTGAAGTTGAACTGCATTTTAAACTCTCAGAAATGGTCAAAGGAGCTGTCATATTCCAGTAATTTCTAACAATAGCTCCATTTACTAGGTAATAATGCAGTTTAAACTCAATATCAAAAACAGAGGCCAAAAGAAGATCCTGCTGTTGCAAATTGTCAGGCGAATATTCAGTAACGTCTTCAGGGAAAGTCTAAGGGGCACATTTTTAGTGGAAGTCTGCAAATGACAAACCTAGAGTAGTCTGTTAGGAAAAAAACCAACTGTAGTCAAAGACAATACCTTTCTAAGGAGATTTCAGACTTTAAGTAAATTAATAAATGTATAGCTTTATTTAAAGGTTTTAGCATCTTTAATTTGGTTTTTTTAAAAAAGACATTATTGGTATAGCCATTATTCCAATGGCTTAGTGAAAAAAAGGAAAAAATCCTGGATCAATTACAAAAAAAAAGGAAAAAAATACCAAATATTTTAATTTATACTAATTTAAAAGTTTATTGTGCTATTTGGGAAAGCAGCTCAGAGAAAGCTGATTGACAGAAATGCTCTTGAACTCTTATTGCTGTAAGCATCTTTCTGCTCTTCAGTTTGGTCTTCAGTGTATTTCAGGCACAAGAGATCATCTTTCTTGCAGAGGGACTGTTTTTCAGCGTATTTTTATTTTTCACCTAAGAATACCCAGACATGGTTTAAGCAGTAAAGGACCATCAACAGGGCACTACATACTTTGGACATTACTCTGTGTATGAAGTGCAGAAATTGTATACCTTATAAATGATACACAGATTTTGGTAAAGTGAAGGTAGGTTCTTTCCTAGAGTAGTAATTAATAAGGTTCTTGAGGTTTTCCATCAGAATATTTTTTTATTTTGAAAGCTGTTTTAATTGGTAAAACATTGCTGTCTATTCCACTCAGAACACCTGTCTTCTTTTGTCTTTCTTTGTTCAGCTTTTCTACTTCTACAAATTTTCCTTTTGAAAACCTGTATTTATGATTGAAGTTTTTCTTACTTATCTGTTATCCTGCTTGCTTTAGATTGAGCGCCCCTGTCTGCATTCTGGAGAAGTTCCTCCTGAAACAACTACACACACAAAAAGGAGAAGGCAATTTATTATGGGAACTTGGAATACTTCCATCATATTCAGAATAGGGATTCCCACCTCATCTGTTAAAACATAATTACCTCATTGCAAACAATATGCCTCATTTTTGTCTAGCTTGTTGCTGTGTCATGCTTTTTAATATTTTTGCATTTTTGTTGGATTTTGTTCGTGGCTGTTTAGCACCACCCCCCCCCAAACTGTAATGGATCGTTCCTTTTCCCCATGTTATTGGTTTTCCCCTAGACATGGATCCCTCCCTAAACCTTCCCTTGTCTCCGGTCCCTCCTTCCTACATGTCAATCCCTTCCCAGGCCTGCTCCTTCTTCCAGAACCTCCCCTGTCATTTATGTATCTTTTAAACCCTATTGGTTTGCTTGAGTTGTTCCCCGCCTATGTGATCCCTTATTGGTTGATGTATTGTAATTCCCCGCCTATGTTCCGCCCCTTGTTGCTTCTCATTGGTTGTCTTCATTGTACCCACCCCCGTTTATAAGTCACTGTACCCTTTGATTTTCTGCCATTTGCCTCTGCCCCCATTCAGGGAGGATTAAAAGCTTCTCTGGACACGCAAGCATCTGACCTCTCTCTTGCTTCTTGACCTGGAATCCTTGTGGGGTTGCTCCCTCTACAGCCCAAACCCACACTGCAGCTCACCAGTCCAGAGGGCAGGCGGGCCGGACGAAACAACGAACGAGCTCAAGAGCCGCAAGTGGTGTCCAACGTGTGGGGCTGGACAAGGGAGTGCCGCCGCGGGCAGTGCACCGACAAGGGGCTTTTCCAGAAGAGCCTCTCGGAAGGACCGTCTGAAGTAGCAAGAGCTCCAGGTCTTGGTATTGCTGTCGCCTTCGGAGGGCACACCGACTTTTGTCCGGTGGTGCCCCTGAGGGAAGAAGATCAACCTCTTCAGTGCGGACTGTGTGGCCGGCTGGAGAGGCGTCTTCCGGATCCAGGGACCCTCATTGCAGTTTTTTTTCTCGTGGACTGACGGTTGAGGGTGAGTTACCCCACAGGGGGTGGGGGCTTGCCGGGGCGGACCATGCTCCCGGGGGGGACATGCAGAGAGGCGTGAGCGGTCACCGCCGTCGGCATGGGACCCTTTTCTTTTAGTTTCACGTTTCCTGCAGCGAGTGGGCAAGCTGAGTAGGATAGGCAGAATGGGGAGTAGGTTGTGTATCCCACAAAGATTTATTTCCAAGTTGGGGATACCCTGGTGGGTGGGGGAAAAAGTTTTTCAAGGGGATTGTTAAAACAGTTTGTTAGATGGCTCTTTTTCCACTTCGCCATGATTATCCCTGTAGAGATAGGAAAAATTGAATTCTGGGGCGCCATGGGAGCAAGGCTCACTGCGCTGACCAGAGAAGGGGATCTCTCAGGGGAAAAGTTTTATTCCTTGTTTGATAAAATCAGGACAGTAGTGAGAGAGTGGGGGGGGAAGTGGAAAAACAGGCATCTCGGTCTACCTCAGTTCTTCCTAAAGCCCCTTCTCCCTTGCCCTCTTTTCCTACTCCTGCTTTCCCTAGACTGAGTGGATTGGGGGGAGCAAACCACCCAGAGAAGGTGCAGGGTTGCCCCTCAGGAGGATGTCTCCCTGGCTTCCCACAACCTCCCCGGTACCCTTCTTTCGGCAGGACTGATCTGGCCCCTCCCCCTGCCAGGGGCCCTTTCCTGGACTCTCTACCCGCTCCCTCTTCCCCAGCTGAAAATCTAAAAAACTGCTTCCAGAAGGCTTTGTTCTCCCTTCCCCAAAATGTCTCCCAGAGGACACAAGATGGAGATGGCCACATGGCGTGGCCCCTCCCTTCTGCCTCTGCTTATCCACAACCCTTTTCTCTTTTCCCCGTCCAACCCTTTCCGTTCCCCAAGTCCTGCCCTCGACCCTGCCTCCGGCTCTACCTCTCCTCCCCAAGATTCCACCCCTAGGGGTGGTCCTAGTTTCGTTCTAGGTAACATCTGCTTTCGGGGGGAGCAGAAGTAGAGCCTGTCCATCAGAAGCCGCCATATTAAGATCACCATCTAAGATGGAGACACCCAGGTCCCTGACCTGGTCCGCATCCCTCTTCTTGCCGGGAGCTCCAGCGACTCCATTCTGTCATCGGGCGCGCACCTTCTTGGGAGCCAAGCAGTCAATGAAGTCACTTTGCCAGCCCAAGAGAATATTGGACATTTTTAAAGTGACTGTGTACCATCCAGATTTTGCGCGATTTGATGGCAAGAAGAGAAGGACCATCATGGTGATCATCAGAAAATTAAAGTGATTGTTTTAGACATTTAAGTTTTTCAGAATTCTTTCTATGTTTTATTTAATGTTGCCTCAAGTTGTTATTATTATGTATTGTTGTTAAGTGATTTATTAAGTTATTTGTTTCATTTAAATGTGGTTAGAAATTTGTTAAACTTTATTTTTATTTCTTTTCTAGAACTTTCTAATTGTTTTAATTTGCTGAAAACTTAATTTTGCTTATTAAGATTTTAGTTGTGTGCTTCTTATGCAAAGTTTTAAGGTTTCTTTTTAGTTGCCTAAGTTGGTGTAAACCCCCATAATTATTTTACACCTTTCTTCCTCAAACTCTCCCTCCTTCCTTTTGAAAAAGAAAGAGGGAGATGTTGCATCACGCTTTTTAATATTTTTGCATTTTTGTTGGATTTTGTTCGTGGCTGTTTAGCACCACCCCCCCCCAAACTGTAATGGATCGTTCCTTTTCCCCATGTTATTGGTTTTCCCCTAGACATGGATCCCTCCCTAAACCTTCCCTTGTCTCCGGTCCCTCCTTCCTACATGTCAATCCCTTCCCAGGCCTGCTCCTTCTTCCAGAACCTCCCCTGTCATTTATGTATCTTTTAAACCTTATTGGTTTGCTTGAGTTGTTCCCCGCCTATGTGATCCCTTATTGGTTGATGTATTGTAATTCCCCGCCTATGTTCCGCCCCTTGTTGCTTCTCATTGGTTGTCTTCATTGTACCCACCCCCGTTTACAAGTCACTGTACCCTTTGATTTTCTGCCATTTGCCTCTGCCCCCGTTCGGGGAGGATTAAAAGCTTCTCTGGACACGCAAGCATCTGACCTCTCTCTTGCTTCTTGACCTGGAATCCTTGTGGGGTTGCTCCCTCTACAGCCCAAACCCACACTCCGAGGCTCACTGGTCCCGCCCATCCAGAGGGCGGGCGGGCCGGACGAAACAACGAACGAGCACGACAGCTGCAGCTTGCTATCTGTGCCTTTTAAAATTTTATTAAAATGTCCCTGAGTAGGTTATTTTGTTATCTTGCACTTTCTTTTTTCTTTATTTATTCAGACATGTCTGAGAATGTTATTTTTACTAGCAGATTCTTTTTGCTTTATTTACTATGGATTTTAAATTTTCATTTCAAGCACTAAGGTGCATCACTGTACAGAAGCATGCTTTCTTATAGGCATGCACAAGTTTATTGACAGCAGCCAGCTCAGGATCAGTGCTGTTCTCATCTTGATTTGGCAGGACAAGTTCCTTTTATTATATTTACGATATTATAAAAAGTGTTATTTTCTCAGCTTATAATGAAACTCACTCATTAGCTTAGAGACAAGAAAGGAGTTCAACTAAAACATTCCTCAACACTCTAAGCCTTTGCCCCCCAGTCTTTTGTGGAATACTTATTTGTGTCTCTGTTCTGATCAATTTGTGTGGCCTCACAATAGTGAGATCAGCAATCTCTAAGGTGAGGGATTTCTGATAATACCAAGGAACTTTGGAGACTTGAGGGAAAAAAGAAACAAAATGGTATCTGAGATAGTGCTGTTCACATAAAAATATGTGGCAGTCATTGGATAACTGATACTTTCTTTCTTTCTTCAGACTGCACGGTGCACTGAAACAAATGAAGTACTTCTCCATGAGAGCTGGACACAAATACCTATAGCATGGTAACAAAAATTACCATGCTAAAAGCCTTCCCCAAGTACTTTATTCACAGTTGTGCAATGTCCTCTCCTCAGAAGGTCAGCTTCAGCTCCTACTCCTGGGGAAATTATTCTTGTCACATGAATGCTTATGCTTTGCTAACTTTTGTACTGACTGTTGAAAGGCAACTGCAGGCAGTGCAAAACAAAGCTCTGATTAACATAGTCGTTATGATTTGAGCCAAGAAGGCCTGCTGGAAATTTTCCCCTTTCATTTTTCTTCACTTTTGGACTGTGTTCTTAGGAAAAACAATCACCATTTCCAGTGAGTTTAGATGATACCTATATTTAACACTTCCGTCAAACTGCTATACTGAGATTCCAACTCACTTTAACTGCTTATGTAAGACAAATTATTGGATGCTAGCTGCAAGATAATAGATCCTTTAAACAGACTAAAGCAATGCTCTCTAATTTTACTGAATAAAAATTCTGTAAAGCAGTGTCAATTAACTAGTTCTAAATGTCTTGTGACTAACTTTGCCATGTGCCACAACCACATCTGTAATATGCTTCATAAAAAATTATAAGGTTCAAAAGAAACTGATGGAAATTTTAAGAAGCCAATTATTTTATAAGAATTTTTCCTAAGAAAATGCCATTTATCTCCTTTCCAGAAATAGAAAGCCAAAATACTAGCCCTAGTAGCAATCAATAAGGGTATCAATCCAGTTCACTTGACACTTTCTTAATTTTGAATGTGGTGAAAAGAGAATACAGCAGAGTATCAAAGAAAATTGATTTATTTCGTGAGAACAGTCCTGAAATATTATATAGAGGTCTCAGTATCAATGCATTATTGCTATCATGGAGGACACTGGACTAACAGATTATATGTAAATAGATTGGGTCAGCAGTGTGCTTCCAAAGTGAGATTCATGCTCTTCTCTAGATTCCCAAGGAGTGGTCTTTGGAGGTCTTGAACTGTGCCACCTTAGATGAAGCTAAACTGGAAGAGGTGCACTCCATCAACCAATGGTCAATGAATCCATCAGGCCAAAGTAGAATTAGCCTGAAATAAAGAAAGAAAAAAACAACAAAAACCCCAAACAATCAAATAAAAAAAGTACTCCAGACCTTCACTGACAATTGTTTTCCTTACAGATGCTGCATTCTGACTGGTCTGTCACTGTGTGCTAGCATAGGGACAGCCATGTGCTTCTCCTCTTGGAGCAGCAAGGTGCAGTCCCGTCATAGGACCCTCAAGGTGCTTAGCACATCAGTTAATACCTACATTTTATTCCATGCCTCAATATTGCACAAACATTTTCTTTCATTATGCATGATGCCACAATTGAATTGATAAAGAAATTAATAAAAATTAAAACCAGTTTTAAGCCTAAATAAAAAAGTTTGACTGCCCAAGATGACCGTGAAACAATAAGATTTCTGCATACCCTCTGCCTGTGCATTATTCAGGTAAATACTATGCTTGAGCATCAACAAAAAGGGTTTGGGTTTTTTTAGCTTTGACCTGGTAAAATTTAGTCATTATAGTAAAAAATAAATGCATAAAAATAATCAGAAAATATGTATATAAATGCATACATACTTGTCCACTGATGACCAACAGTTGAAACATGTTCTACCCCTCAGGAATAAAGAAAAAATTACCCTCAATATTTTATACCCCAGGCAACTTTTATTTTTCAACTTTTGAACTACTTTTTCATTGCTACCACTGAGGAAAACCTTGCCTCATAGCAATGTAAGTTAGGGAAAAAAAGGGAATGGCAGCTTGAAACAGAAGAGGATTGCCGCTTTTCATCGTAAGTCTGCCAAGTTAACAGCCAGAAAACATTACAAGGTAGAAAATTGTCCTTGGAGAGGTGTTTTGGTCTTCATGGTCTTCACCATGTTTTGGTCTTCACCATGAGCACATGTGCAAGCATTGCATTAGAGTGCATTTATTTATTTTGATTTTTTTAATGTGTTGTATTTGTTTGAGTTCAAGTGATATCCGTGGATGCAATGTACATCTCAAGAAGCATTGTCTCTTCTGTCCTCCAGTCATTTTTATGAGTGAGCTGCTCATGTTGCAGACATTCTCACAAAACATGAAATTTTCCAGATGAAACCTCAAGCGAACTGTTCCCATTATGGTTCAGTAAATGCCTCCCAGATTCTTCCACACAGAAGAAGCCTCATTTCCTTGTTTGGAGTTCATTTCTGTTTGTAAATGTTTTTCCCTTTACCTACCATTCAAATCTTATTCTGCAGGTATAATTCTTAAGCCAAGTAACTTCTTTAACAATAATGAAAAACTACTTAAGGAAAAAATGTATGTTTTCAAGGAGATCTAGAGAAAAATTGTGTCTTTATCCCATCAAGAGGAAAATTCTGTAGACATGTACAATACAGCAAAAGAATAAAAACAGGCAAACACAAAACCAAACAAAAATTAACCAAAACAAGTAAATAAGTCAGAAGGTAAGCAGCACTTTTTCAGAAAGCTGATATAATTAGGTTCATTGGAGGAATATGTTCCTGAGTATCTGTCTGAGTAAGGGAAACAGTCTCTCTCACACAATCAGCATTTTCAGATTCCATAGTGACCTGACTCACATGAAGTTTTGGGCCTGGCAAATCAGATTCAAAGTTTTATGTTCCAAAGTTGTATAAAGAAATAACATTACTCTATTATTTTCTCTTCTTGCAAAATTTACGCCATAATGAAATTCATGACTCAAGAGAAATTGTTGTCCCTTTTTTATAAAAAATTAAGCTTTGCTGGTTAAACTTTGGTGTTAAATTCTGGTGGATATTATGTAACCTAAATTTCTGCCACGTCACTGTTCTTAATCGCAGGAAAGATAAAACCCTCAACACAGAGCTTGCAGTTGCATCACGGAAGATGAACTGTCTAGCAAATATTACAGAAGACTTCATGCGGTACACATTTTGAGGAAGCACATTCAAAAAAGAAAAAAAGAAAAAGGCTGATATTTCCTCTTAGTTTCATTTGAATATTCAAACTCTGAATTGGAGCACTTAAATTGAAGTCAAGGAACTTGGAGTGTGATGAAGGAAGCAGCAATCAGTTTGAAAAGATGTTGAATCTCTGATAAGCATTGAATATGTCAGATTAATTTATGTCCTAGAAGGGGAGGTTCCCTGAACAACTGCTAGTCACTTTAAATTATTCTGCATTTCAAACAGGAAATCATCCAATTAGACTAACAGCTGCAGAGATTGGAATAAGCCTTACCTATTAGAAAATTAAAGAAAATGCAGCTGAGTACTATGGAAAGGAGCTAAGGTAAGTAATTTTCCCTCTTCTTTTCTGTAATAAAACTTAATTTCAAGGACTTTTAGGATAAGGGAATGACTGCAAATTTATTACATGTGATTAAAACAGGAAAAAACATTTACCATGAATTATGCAAGATCTTTTTTATTGTCATATGTATGTTCTGTTTGTCCTGAAATATCCACTGTTCCTTTCAAGGTGGGTGGAGACTTTTGTATTTCTTCTTGTCCCAGGTCCATTCCAATACCACCACTATTATTTCCAAATGTTTTAAAGAAGATAAGCAACAATATTATATTGCAATTGCTCTTTGCTAAGAGTCATCTCCGTTTGAAACTTTGTTCACAAAGACAGTCTGAGATTGCAAACTACAAACTATATGCGAAAAAGGAGAGCACCGGTGAGGTCAGGAAAAACAGTAACACAGAAGATGGAAATGAAATTCTATATAGTTAGAAAACTCATCCTCAATAACAGACAGAATTCTGATGCCAGGTAAAATAGTATGATGAAAGAAAATAATATTGAAAATACAGCGTACTTTTAAACCCTTTGAGCATTCTACTGTATCTGAGAAAATATATAAAACAAATATAATTTTACCTAGACATCTCCATGTAGTTTCAAAATCAGAAGATGTAAGCCAGCCTGTATGTCAAAATTATCTTTAACTTTGAATAACTAGACTAATAGTAGACATTAGTCTAAAAAAACAAAATGGATAGAGTCATGAAGTGTCAGCCACAAATTATAATTTTTTATTTGATATTTCTCTGTGAAGAATTGTGTTTTAAGCCCAAAAAATTTTGAAAAAAATCACATGGTAAAGCTTTTTATTTGCATAAAATTATTGTTTTTCCATGATCCTCTCAGATACTTACAGATACCCTACTGCAGCTTTTGGCAGTGTACATCCCATGAGTGTCCTTCCAGAGACACGACTCATTTCTGAAGAGGTTTTTCCTGCAGGAATCTCAGGTAGGATGAGAAAAAGGATTTTTTCAAACTGACTGTGCACTGATTGTCAGAGCACATTCCCACGCGACATACACAATTCCTCCCACAGGATTTCTGCCAAAGTATTTTGCCTGGGGTCTCTGTCCCTTTGGTACATATGCAATGTCTTCTGATTTGCCACAAGAGTTCACTGAAATCACAATTAAATCTCCAGCAGGCAGAAACACAGCCTTTAAGTGCTGTAATTCCTCAGCCTATTTTAAGATGCTTCATTCCCCTGATGCCTGTTAAATGACTCTCAAACTGTAATTAGGAAAAAGTCTAATAATATTCCTTTATATGTAATTTCAGATTGCTTTCTTCTGAAGATTTTTAACTAATGTTAAAGCTTGGAAAGTCTTAATAGGATCAAAGACAAATTCGTTAGAAAGAATATATTGAGGAAAGTGACTAATTTCTTATACCAGTGTACATTCACCTCACATCAAGATTTCACCAACTCTGGAAAAATTAGATCTAAATTGCCACTGAAAGGATTGTTTTTATTAAAATGTATAACTTCAGTAAGGAATTGGAATTAAAGAAAATCCAGGAGACACTCTCATGCTTACAGATAGGCAGAAGATTCAGAGATAAAGCTGCCCATAAGGAATGAATTTTCCTGTCCTGACAATCCATTAGGGGAAAAAAAAAACCTTTAAGCCATAAATGTCTTTAAAAAGTATAACTTAACTTTAAAAATGGATTAAAGAATATGTTTAAATTGTTGATGGAATCAAAGTTTCAAATGGTTTAAGCAGAAAGCCTGTTTCTTTTAGGTTACACAGCACACAGAAAATCTTGTTCTTGGGAAAATTAAATTTGCATTAAAATTATAGGTTTAATATTCACCAAAGTACTAGAGCAATTGTCTAATGTATTGGAACCAAAGAGTAGCACAGCACTCCATTAGAATGCATCAGATGGGCAAATGCATGGAAATCACTCTGACTGCTGGTGAAATGCAAAAGTATGTGGAAAAAAACCTCTATGACTTTATCACTACAAAACCATTGTGGCCAAATGTCTCAGTCCAAAACATTGGGAAGTGTCATTGGGATACAGCTGCCAAAGCACAACTGGTCAGTACTCACAAGTTCCTGCAGCTTGTGCAAGTCCAGTGCTTGGCCTTGATTGACATTGATGTGTAAAACAGGCAAAGCCCAGAGCTGTCCAGCCGCCTGCAACACTGCTGCTCTCAACCAGAAATTGAAAAAATAGGTTTTCAATCACACACATGGAGCTGATTTTAGCCAGGAGATCTGTAAAAAACTGTACTTACCTACTACCTTGTTTTAGGCCTGTATTCAGCATATCCTGCCATGGGAAAATCTGGAGAAGGAGTCATGGCACATCACTCTTCACCTCCTCTCAAAGGCTGCTTCCTAGGCTGCCTAATAAGCATCACTTAATTTTACTGTAACACATTTAACGTATGAAAGCACATTTAATGTATGGTAAAATCATGATACAAGACCCATTGAAAATCAGCTGGGATTTTTTTTTTTTTAAGACTTCATCAGTTACCTGAAAGTCTTTTTTCCTGTGATCACTAATTATTGATTTGAACCAGTAATTGTAGTTTGCATGCTCAATGTGTCCTGGTGTGGGGGCTTTTTGCTGTCTACTCATAATTTTTAAAACTGTTTCATAGATTCTTCCATCTAAGCAGCTCTTCTTAACCTGATTCTTTTAAGCAAATGAAAAGTAACTGCAGCCATCTAATCTAACCTCACATATACCAGCAGCAAAGACTTCCAAAGATGAGCTCCCAACTCCTGTTTAGTCATTGAATTTCAAAATAGTAATGATTGTTGTGCTGCTTCAGAAATTGAGCATCTGGCTCTCAATAAGATGTAAATGTCATAAATGTTATTTCCCACATAGTTTCGAGAAATAGGTATTCCAAAACAGCTTCACTTCGCTTTTATGTGAATATAGTTTATCTGACAGATGCCCAAGTGATAATGCATCAGGATTCTGTAATGCATTCTACATCACACCTTAGGGTTAAGAAACTTGAGCAACACAAAATTGGTGTGCTGCTTACCATATTGTTTAAACACTATTAAACAGCATATTAAAAAATGGATCTGTATGTCAAAATTATTTTTAGCTTTTAATAACTCGTCAATTAGGTGATTAGTGGAGAGTCTAGGAAGGAAAAAAAGTAATCAGACTATAATTTAAAGCTTTTGTCAGCTATTGTTGAAAAAGCAAAATCATTGTAGGTTAAAAAAGGGGGTTTTGCCATCCACAGATAGCACCAAAGAGGAGTGTTTGGCTAGAAGGAAGTCAGAGAGATGCAGATAACCAAAAAAAGATCAACTTAATGTGCACATATACATATGTGTAGGTTTGAGTTTCAGTGTGGCCAAATATTGGAATATCTCATAGCAGCACACAAGGTTTTCATGGGAAAGCAGTGACACTTGAAAATACTTAAAATACTGGTGAATGGTGTTCTGAAAGCTCTGTGTCCACTCTGCTACCACAGCCTAAACAGTTATTGTGATCCCTGCATGTGTTATTTCTTCTATTACTGGTGGCCAAGGGAATGGACTGGAGGACTCAGGGAGTGGAACAAGGCTTATTAGAGGGTTGAACAAAGCCTTAGAAAGAAAAAACTGAGGGGCTCAGTCTAACAAGAACATAAATGGGTAATTAGATCACATTCTACAGGGAAGAGACACATAACAGTGGACTTGCCACTCTAGCAAAAAGTGTGAAGCTGAAAGTGTGAAAGCTGAAGATAGAAAAAATTAGATTGGCGTATTAAGAGAGTGAACAATTGAATGCTTTCATTGGAATATATGTACAGATGTTCATTCTCTGCAAATAATTGTAAATAATACAAAAGACTTTAGACAGCTATGTTTTTTAAGGAGCTGGTAACTCTTCTTAAGTAGTTCCCAATAATTACTCACATTTTTCTCTTTAGCTTCTATTTACCAGTTGACTAAGCCTATAATTATCTGTATGCCTGTGAAACTAGCTCCTGGTATGCACCAGAGAATGTATTATTGGTTTCCACAGAAGCATAATAAAATCATGAAGGCTCACAATAATCACCGTGAATTTTTAGGCTTGAATCAGTTCTTCAGTACCTTTAAAATAACCTCAAAAAACAAGAGAGGACTACTCTAGAATTTACTCACTCGTAATGTTATATTTTAAAGTTAACAAAACAGTCAGTAATAATTTAGAGAAATTATTTTGCTGCTATTATTAAACGAGAAAACCACTCCAGTATGTTTACATTTACAGCTCCTATGTATTTTTAATTTTAAGTCATAGTTTCTAGACCTGCTTGACCATTTATCTCATTCTCTCCCTTCTGCTTTGGCCTTCTTTGGCTGTCATCAGACTACCCCATCTTCTCTTTTAACAGTTAAAAGGCTACTTTCAAGGCCAGAAAGACCATTTACTTCCACCTTGTCCTGGATTCAGGAAAAAAGGTAGCAATACGTTCTGATATGTTCACACTTCTTAAATGGATTTAAGCCTAGTGATTTTAACACCCTAAGGAAATCTTCCCATCAGATTTCAGAAATATCAGCCAAATATTCATGCATATATCACCATTTCGAGCCTTTATCAATGATTCTGAAGTCAATATACAAGCAAATAAGAATTTTTCTCCAAGATTTTATTGCTGTAGATATTATTGTACTGACATGTTAATTTTCTGAATTAATGGTCTTTATCTGCTCCCTTTTTCTGTACATGAACATATTCTTTTTTAATAAAAACTAGATGAGAAAATTAGTGAGATAGAACCAATATAATTTATTTTTAAATTGTTATTTGTTTACATGTATTTTTTCTACTTTATTCATTATTCTTGTCTGTTATTAGCATTTTGAGAAATGGAAACTTTTGAGTGTATTATATATTTAACTGTATTACAGTATTTCTTGGTGAGATATTATTTACACATATATTTGCTTGAGATACATTCAGTGGAACTTTATGCCATTATTACAACTTTTTGTTTATTTCTTAAAAAATTTAGATAAAAATCAATTAATTTAATGGAAAGTTATTTTTTTTAAATCAATTCTCACATTCTTAACCAGAACTGACAAAATCCTGAAATTAAATGTTAAAATGAAAAGCTGAAAAATGTTGTTTTAAAGAGATCAAGATCAAAATGTGAGCTTTTCAAAACAATCTTTATTAAAAAGTCATTTCAAGAAATAGTGACATTTCAATGACCTCAACACTGCACTTTTTAGTGAACTAACTATTCATTTCATTATTCATCTTTGTTTCCTGAGCCTATCCAGATATATTGCTTATTCCTCTTGCATGGAAAAGAAATTACTTACTCATTTTTCCTGGCTGATGTTGCAATATATCTTTCTCTAAAAAAGGTTGCAGGACTGACTTTATTTCTGTTTTGAAGAAGAACACACATGGCACAGAACCTTGCTATTTCACAAGACATGGTCTTGCACAGAGCATATTTTCACTGGGTCAACTCTGAGACCACAGAAACTAGGATACTATCCTACAGAATTGGTATTCCTTTTTTTTCCCCTTCAACTTAGTAGTCATTGGACTAGTAGCCTTTGGAAAGTAGCCTTTCCACAGTTAATAATGATGTGAATTTAGTGGCTCTATTTCTCAGAAAATATTTTGTTCCGTGTATTTTCCACCCAGATATAGTCTGAAGACCTTAATGTCACTTGGTCCTTTGGATAACTGCCAACTTTAAAGAAATTATTACTTTGTGGATACCAAGAATATGATCAAGTAAATGCGCACTAATCTACTTGTGTCTCACAGACTAGTTTGAAGGAACTCTCTAGTGGTCCAATATACGTGATAGAATGGTTGATTAGCAGAAGAGAGAAGAGAAACTGGTCATGGGAAAGGGAACCATTTCACAGAAAAAAAGCATGATAAAAGACAAAAAAAACTACAGAGAGAAAACAGTAATATTTATTTTTAGAGTCTCATACTCTTAACACTGTAATTAACATTAAAATTAACATTAAAATTAACATTCAAATTTATGGGGAAAATTTACTATTATACATATTATGATCATATTCTCTATCAGAAATCCCAATGCAAAATATCTGCTGCAATACAGAATAATGTGGAAGAGACAGGGGTTGACCTTGGCTGGCTGCTGAGTGCGCAACAACCTTCTCCATCACTCCTTTTCCTCAACAGGACAGGGGGAGAAAATACAATCAAAAATTCATGGGGACAACATAAGTATAGTAAGATCTCAGCAGTTACAGTCACAAACAAAACAAACTTGAATAGGAAATTTAATTAAATTTATTGCCAGTAAATTAGAGTAAGATAATGAGAAAAATAGAACAAATTTTTCCTTTCCCTTTCCCCCACACTCCCATCTTCTCAAGCTCAACTTCCTTTATTCCTGACTGTTCTACCTCTTACCATAAGCTGTACAAGGAGATTGGGGATGGGGCTCATATCCAGTTCACAACACTTTGTCTCTGCTGCTTCTTCCACTTCACACTCTTCCCCAGCTCCAGCAAAGGATCCTTGCCACATGAGACAGTCCTCCACGAATTTCTCCAGTGGGATTCCTTCCCACAGGCTGCAGTTCTTCACAAACTGCTTCAGCATGGGAACCATGCAGTGCAGTCGCTCAGGAAAACCTTCTCCATCATGGGTCACCACCATGGGATCCCAGAACCTGCCAGAAAACCTGCTCCAGAATGCACACCTCTCTGTTTGGGTCCATCTGTCCTACTCCAGCCTGCTCCAGCATGAGCTTCCCACGGGGTCACGCTTTCTGCGGGGTACATCCACCTGCTCCAGTGTGGAATCCTCCAGAGACTGCAGGGGGACTTGTGCTCCCTCATAGGCTGCAGGGGCACAGCTGCCTCTCCATGGTCCGCATCCCGGGCTGCAGGAAAATCTCTGCTCCAGTGCCTGGAGCACATCCTCCCCCTCCTTCTGCACTGACATTGGTGTCTGCAGGGTTGTTTCTCTCACACATTCTCTCTGCTCTCTCCCACCTGCTGTTGTGCAGTATTTTTTTTCCTTTCTTAAATCTATTATCCCAGTGTTGCTCCTAGACTTGGCCAGTGGAGGGTCTGTATTGGAGCCAGCTGGCATCGGCTCTGTTGGACAAAGAAGTAGCTTCTGGTGACTTCTCACAGAAGGGACCTCTACTGATCCCCTGCTACCAGAACCTGTCCACGCAAACCCAATACTACTATGCAGACAGTTACAGCTATATTTAAATAGGTACATTTAAATATTCTAATTTTTAACTGAATCATGTATTATATGTCCACAGCCCAGGATGTAGTATGTAATACAAGGTTGTCTAAAGCATTTCTCAAATGTTATTGAAGGTGAAGTGTAAAATTTCATGTACAGGGCAAGAAGACATTCGTTTCATATCTCACAGTAAGATGTTAGTGTAAGATATAATTCCCATAGATCTGTGCCTGTGAGAAGGGTTAAAACAGGAGCAAATCAAGCATGTGGGAAGAATCATAAGTAGTGTGAGTCAATGCCTACATGACACTGTCTGATCATCCGGACCTAGAGTTCACCAGGAATTCTGAGGGCACATGGATGTATAAAAAAAGCTTTTCCTAGCTAAGTCTTTATTAGCTATTCTGAGGCCTCAATTTCATTACCAATAAACAAGGCGTTTGCCTTCCAAAAACACACTTCAACTGATCAAATACGTATTCTGATTATGAATGAGCTGCATGCAGATATGCTTGCAGATATATCTACAAGCATGCAGATATAACAGCTTAGAGGCACTTGGGCAATATTGAATATAAATTATTATTTACATAATTACAGCATCCATGATTGTAGTCTCTCATTGCTGAAGAGAACTTTGGGGATTTTCTTAATAACACATAATTCATTTTCTTTTGTCCCTGAAAGCCTGGGTATTCAAGTAGCATGTTGTCAGTACTGCAGATGCCACGCAGTTAATGCTGTGGGGGAAAAACCACATTTCAGTTGCCAAAAACAAACTTTAATTGTAATTTTCTCCTTTAAGACAGAGAGAGACATGTAATTTAAAAAGTCTTCAATTTCTACCTGACAGAATCATATGATTGAAAAACTTTTGTTTACTTATTCTCCAAGTCTTCTAAAAAACTAATGCTGAAGCTGAAACAGTCAATTAATTTAAAATTAACCAAGATTTTTCACAGTTCTGCTCTGGGTTTTTGTACTCCTTTGTTCTTTCTTCTTTAGCTCATGTTTTGCATAAAAATATTATATCAACATACTAAAAGTAAACAATACAACTAGCACTATTAGCATTCAAGATATCTTCAGTCTGGATCCTTTTGTACTCAGCTGAATTTTTTTCAAAGAATTTGAAAGCTGCAAGGAAAAGGTGTTCTTTGCCTTTCACAGAGATGGGATATATTATTACAGAGATGAAGATCCAGAGAGAGGCTCAGCAAATGGGATGAGTGTAAAATGTAGGACCTTAAATCCAGGATAGTAATTCTTAAAATATCTCTACTTTGAATGCAGCTTTGTGACAATGATGCCTGCACTCTGTCCAGCTTCTTGCTCAGGAGCTTATGGTGCCTCCTCAGTGTGTTCTTCTGGTTAGGAACAATTACAGTGGAAATATATAGCATAAATATTACAAACATTAGTGTGTGCAGAAAAAACACTACTGAGAGCACCGAGAGCATGATCAAGAAGCTGTATCTGCCCTCTCACAGCCCAGCACCACATCTGCTGGGCCACAGAAACCTCTTCCCAATTGCAGTTTTTAGATTCTGATTATGTGCTCCTGTCCCCACAACAGCACAGCTACCACAGGATGAATGATGCCATCCCTTATGGTGCTCCATAGCCTGGTGCCACAATACTCTGTTGGTGTTAGGAATTAAACTTAAAATCAAAACATTCCTCTGTTGCTTTTCCTATCAGATTTTAAAAGATTATATATTGACCCTTGCATCATTAGAAAAGCTTTAAAATCATGGGAGCATGGCCCAAACAGAGACATCTGAACTTCACCTTACAGGAGGTTTTTTGACAAACAAAATATCCTCTCCACTGGTTTTGCCTTGGGAAGCATATTCAAGCTGAAGAAATACAGACCTGTATATCTTTACTCATCGTTGCAAATGTGTTATACTAGGAAGCCACTAGATTTTGCTAGATATTTTTCAAAAGCATGGGTTGCTGTGAGAAAATTAAAATATTATTTTTAATCATTAAAAAAAAGGTGATTATACTTTCCCCAAAGGCTATAAATCTATTCTTGTAGTAGAAATTGTGAGAATAGACATTAACAAGGGATTCAAAAAAAGAATTTTTGCTAGTAAGAGCAGTCTCAATATTTTTTCTCTTCCCATACTAATTTTCTACTGTTTATTTATGTTTTCCTTTTGAATTTTATTAGCACTTTAAATATTTTTTCTTGATCTTTAAATAATAATTTTCTATGTTTTGGTATATGTAATAAACAGGTGTGAACAAAAATCAATGGAAAATAAGAAAAACTGAGGCTTGAATAAAAATTAAACAAAGAACCTGCTTATTAAAAACAAAAACCACTGGGGGTGGGACTCTAGGATAAGCCTAGGATCTATGCAGCAAGCCAGACCACCAAAAAGCTATACGGCTGTATAGCAGTCCTCCTTTGGATCCGAAGTTCCGCCGGAGGACCCAGGGTATCGGGCACCCGGGGTCTTACAGTCTCTCAATGTCCCGTCATTGGTCTGTTTTTCAATCCTTGCAATGATTGGTCCTTTTCTCCAACTCTTATTGGCTCATAACACGGTGCATTCCTGACCAATCATTTTATAATTCTCAGGTTTCATTGGCTGGTGTTCCTTCCAATCATAGTCCATCTCAGTGTCTTCATCATCTTCCAGAAAGTTCCCTTCTAAGCTCCTTGAATCCTTGGACCACTCCTCCCCCATATAGTAACTACAACAGTGTATAATTCAACAATCCTATACATAAAAGTTCATTACATTAATTAACAATTCACCACAACAATTAACATCCTCTAACTCCTCCTAAAAATTTTAACCCATTTATAACAGTATATACACAGGGTAACAATATTTCATTAGCATTATTTCTGTAATAGTTTGCATAGTAATAGTTTACATAATAAATATATAAACATAAAGATGCAAAAATCAAAAGATGCTTCATCTTGTTGGTCCTGGAAAGATGGAAATTTTAGAAGTCTGTATGTAGATTACTAGGTAATGTTTCTACAAATAAAAATTCTAGAGTGCGTGCCTTAATAAGCTTCACTTTTCTTAACTTTCACGTACAAGAGAAGTTGAATCTGTGAGAGATTACAGAGGTTTTGCACCAAATGTTAATTTATTTTAATTTCTTACTAATTTCAGTTGTTATTATTTTGTTAAATTTATTTGACAGAGGCAAGTTTTTTCCTATTTTTCTAGTGCAACACAGATCCAAACTAATTGATCAACTTTCACAACAGAATACAGAGATGAAATTTGATGGGGGGTGTATGGACAGAAGGCATTGGATTTATCAAGACCTGTGAATAAGTCCCTGCATTTGATTATGAAGTTCCTGTCTGACAAATTGTTGGAGAAAAGATAACACAAAATCCTGAATCCATTTAAGATATTCTTTTATAATCATTATTTTAATCAATGTCTTTGATTATGTTTCTTAACCAATCTTCCATCTTATTAATGACAGTCAGTCTCAAAGTTTAATAATTTTCTTAGTTTTAGATTTTTTTTTAGATATTTTAAAATACCATTGCATATCAGATCTTGTTTTACAAAAGTGATCCACAGCTAAGTGCTACTGGCCTGCTAAATAATTTCATCATTGCTCTTCTATAAGAATTTAAATTTATTATATGTCTTGCTTTAATAGACAGATGAGAGGAAGAAAATTATAAATTGTCTGACACTTGCATGCTATTTAAATGTGTATGTAACTCAACACATCAATCTTGAACATTTTGGCTATTACTATTATGGAAAATGCTAGAAAATCTGAAGGGGGAAGGAAGAGCAGGAAAGTTTACACTGGCCAAATAAGTGTGTGTGTTTCAGAATGGCAGCAATTTCACCTGATCGTACTGTATATTGATATAAAGGAAGAATAAAGAACTGTTTTCTCATTATTTTTTTATTTTTAAACCTCAAAACACTCGAAGAGCTTTTGGCAAAAATGTGTAAGACTTTAACAATAGCCAGAATTGCCGTCACGAGGGCTGAGGAGACAGGTTAATGTCTTTCTATATGTACATTACCATATGCTTGAGTGAAGTTTTGTAGAGCTTTGTCTTCTTAGAGTCTTACGTTCAAATAATTTAGTTGGATGAACTTATGCCTGCTCACATTATGTAGCTGACTGACTCATAACTGCTGCTTATATTAGCTGATAGCAAAATGGGGAAATCATGGCCTAATTTCAATTAAAAGACAGAGAATGTTCTTTGAGAAAATGTATTTTAGTCTCTTTTAAAAATGCATTATGCCTTGTGTCTCATTTATAGCTGAATGGTCATTTTATTACCAGCACTGGATCACTGATATGTAAATAAGGAATTCAAGTCTGTGACACTGGTGTTTCTTAGAGGGAATTTTTGATTTTACTCTTTAATAACAAGTCTATAACTTTATTTCTTAAATTTAGGTATTTCACCTTATAAAGCCTGGTACTGGTTGAAGGCACTAGAAAGCAGTAATTCAAATGCCACAGTGTTATTTCAAATCACCAAGACCTTTAGTTGCCAATTCTTCACAGAGTGTGCAACTGCAATACTGCACAAAGCAGAGGTCAAACTCCTCTTTTTGTTGAATTCAGTGCTGAAAAGCCAGCTGATCTCAGCAGCAGGAGGTTAGCTGTCATCTTTTCCCAGACAACTGGAGGAAACTGCATAGCTGGAAAGTCAATCTCACACTCTCACATTTAAGAATTTTCTAATTACTTTAGTATTGCAACCAAACAAATTTTGTATGTTAAGGTCTGTCTATAAACATGCATACGGTTAGTTCTTTAAACTAGTATAGCACTGTTTCATTTCTGCTTCTGGCTTCAAGAGTTATTGCTTTGATTTACCTGAAAGCTGCACTTATTGCAGTACTATGAAAACTGAAAAGCATGTCTTTTCACATTGTGCTGTCTCATTTCAGGTTTATCTAATATTATAGGTTGAACTGATGCACCTCTGTGTATAGGGGAGCATCAGTGCTCTTACCAAAAGCAAATTTTTGTTCTGAGGGGCTAAAGGTAGGTCCTGCTGGTATTTCATAAGGAAAAACCTGATTTTGCTATAGTTTTATTTGGTTTAGTACCTAAAGGACCAAAATTTTACTGTCTACGGTTCTAGAAAATGAGACCATCAATGTCAATTATATTAATCAAAGGTATTAAACATGACAGCTAAACACAATTAAAATTCTTTGTTCCCAAGCAAACTTGATTTCCAAGGAACAGAAGATTAAAATACTTGCGATTAACTGAAGATTCTCATCAAAATTTGTTTTTATGGGTCCAGGATGTTAGCTTTGAGCCACGAAATTATTTGCAGTTCACCTTATTAGTGTCTGAATGCCACTAGTTATTCACACATACTGTAAACTACTATGTCCCTTCTTTAATCTATAAAAATCTCTGAACTGTGATGCATGTAGCTTCTTTTCTAATTTCTTCTAGTTTTGTAGGCACATGCTTGCTTTTCATCTGTATTAGTGTGTATTAAGTGGTATCTTTCACTTCCTGTCCTTAGCACTGGCGGAGTCAGCCCTGAGGGATATGGGTCAGGTGAAGAATAAAGCAAGGACCCTGAATTTTAGGAAAGCAGAACTCCAGCTCTTTGCAAAGTTGATCAAGAGGACCCCCTGGGAAGCTGCCCTCGGGGGCAAGGGAGCAGAATAGAGTAGGAGATCTTTAAGGACATCTTCCAGACAGCGTAAGTGCTAGTGATCTCCAGATCTCCTGACTGCTAGTGAGTAAGCAGAAAGGAAGATAAGACTGGCAGATGAGGCAGTTTGATCACCTGGTCAGACTAAAGGGGGATAAAGAAATGCACAGGCAGAGGAAAGGGGGACAGGTGTCCTAGGAAGAGTACAAGATAGAGTAAAAGTAGCTGTGTAGGAATGGGATCAGGAGGGTCAAGATGGGACTGGAACTGACCTTGGCAAGGAATGCAAGGAATAATATGAATGACTTCTACACATACGTCAGGCAAGATTTGCCTTGATTGCCTGCCTATCCTCCATGTGCCTTAACGCATCTTCTAGGAGAAACTGTTCCATGATGTTTCCATGCACAAGGCGGGTGGTTCACAGGGTCCTCCTTTTAGAAAATGGGTGCAGTGTGTCCTATTTTCCAGTCACTGGTGATTTCACTTGACTGCTGTGACTTTTTGCTCATTCATCAATGACATAGACAGTATAAGTGCACACTCTGCAAATTTGCAGATGACACCATCTGTGTGATGTGGTTGACATGGCCAAAGAATGGGATGCCATGCAGAGGCACTTGGATAAGCTCAAAAGGTGGGCCCATGAGGATCTCATTACATTCAACAAGGCCAAGTGCAAGGTCTTGCATGTAGGCTTGGGTAATCCCTGGTGTTCATGCAAAATGGGAGATAAGGGATTGAGAGCAGCCCTGACAAGGAGAGCCTCAGGGTTCTGGACATGAATTGGGGATGTGCACTGGTGCCCAGAAAGCCAGCTGTACACTGGACTGCACCAAAAGAAGAGTGGCCAGCTGGCCAGGGGAGTAGACTTCCTGGAGTATGTCCTGAGAAGGTCCACAAAGATGGCCAGAGCATTGGGGTACCTCTCCCAAGGCAAAAGGCTGGAAGAGCTGGGGCTGTTCAGCCTGGAGAAGAAAATGTTTGGGGAAGACCTTCCAACAATTTTTCAGTACCTAAATGGGACTACAAGATAGATGGAGACAGACTTTTTAACAGGACAAGGGGTACTGGTTTCAAACCAAAAGAGGGTAGATTCAGACTAGATTTAGAAAGATATTTTTTACAATGAAGTTGGTGAGACAGTGGAAAAGATTACCCAGAGGAATAATGGATACACTGTCCCTGAAAATATTCAAGGTCAGATTGGATGGAGCTTTGTGAGCAACCTGATCCAGCTGATGGTGGGGGAGTTGGATTATATGATTTTTAAAGATCCCTTCCAACTCAAACTATTGTATGATTTACTTGGAAACTTTGAAGTATTGCTGGGTTTTATTAATACTTAGAGACGTATTATATATTTTAAAACTTGCTGCCCTAAGATATGACAGTGCTTCAATACCCTATCAAATCTTTTGAAAAAAGACTTTGTTGCAGTTCACAGCATATTATCTATTAAATATAAATGCAGTGAACTGAAAAGAAAGAACAAATATTTTCAGTTAATTTAATATCATTATGTAGAAGGGCTTAAAAATCCCATCCTACTGATAAAGTGGGTTTAAATTAAATTATTTCTGCATTTTTCCACCAGCATTAGCATTCTTGTCTTGAAATGTCATTATCATTGATGCCAAGTTATTACAGTTCAGGAGTTATGTTTCTACAGATATCACTCCATTCGGTTTTAATGTTATGAGAATGCTTGGTACTCTCATAACTCACATCAACATTAGGAAGGTTCAATTAGCTCTATAGAAATCTATTATTGAAATATATTTGGCAAGCGAATAATCTGAAATTTGGATCTTCATTGGTTGAGTTGCATTTTGGTTTTCTATAAATAATGCAGACTTGAAATCAGCTGTGATCAGCAATCAGTGTCTTGCAAGTTTTTATTTCAGATGGCTTACCATGTCCAACTAAATGAAAATATAAGCAAGCAAACATGTCACTTTCTTGTAAAATACTTTTTTATCACTTTCTCTGTAAAATACGTTTTAGCTGAATATTCACACCAATAACTTAAACCTATTCATTGTCTTTCATAAACTCCTTTCCAAAAATGAAAAAAAGGGGCAAGAAATTAGCATCAGAACGATCAGAATTTTTATGATGAATATCCAACAATACTGTTGATTCCTGTAAACATTTTCAGAGTTATTTGAATGTGTCATACCTGCTATTTGAACACATCAATCCACAGCACAAAGATTGGTCTAAGGGCACTTCGAATTCTTACTTCCCTGTAATATCAGAGGAAACACTTGAGGAATACTATTGGAAACCATCTGACAGCAAATAACTAGGAAAAATTAAAAAGCCTATTTTTGGTCCTAAGTCCCTTTTTAGCGTCTGCTCTCTGTTCATGTTGTTCACCCAGCTGCCAAGTGGAACAAGATGTACTGTTGCTATTCTGGGGTTCCAAACAGCATGTTTAGGATGATAGAAAACATAATTCAAGATTCTGCAGCTGAAGGTTTTTGAAAATTTTAAGGCACATAACACTGTAACCTTATAATAATCTTTGACAATTTGGTCAAAAAAATATAAAAAAAATATTGGGCAAGCCAAAATATTTCTGTTTCTGAAGAGCTTAAAGTAATTTCAAGATTGAAAATGAAAGGTTTCATCAGGAAGCCCAAAAGAAAAGACCTAGGTAACCCACTACAGCTTTAGAGAGGATTTAAAGAAGCAATGAGGTTTGTTACAGAATTGGCATCTGTTATTTTACAAGACAGCAAGCTTACAGTGTAAGAAAATTTAGGAGAAGTGTGTTTTAGGTAAAGAGGTATCTCAGAAGCAGCCAGCGTTCATTGTTTTGGAATATTGCAAGTTTGGAAGTACGTAGTCATCTTTTACATAATGCTTGTATTTTGAACTATATATCTTTGCAAGACTCAAACTTCTCTTGTTCACCATACAGCTCTTGTACTAAACATCCCAAGAAATATCAAACTTCAGTCCTATCTGCATTGCAAAATTCTCAATGAAGAGAAGCAAATGAGTGTACATCTTGTTGAACATTTCTGAGTTCTAAGCAAATTATATTAGAACTATATTTATGTTAATAAACAAAATGGGCTGGGACCATTCTGAAGGCAAGGAGCACAAGACAGAGGCTTTCATGATTAAAATCTCTCCGGTCCTCTGAACAAGATGGCCTTGTACTTAGTGCTCGTCAGGAGCAGACCTTGGCTAATGCTATCCAAAGTGGCCCCTTGGCTTTGTATGTGCGGTGTGAGGTGGCCCAGGCCAAAACCACACCAACATGTTAAAACAACAGTATCACTGTGGATAATCATAGTGCTTGGTATGGTTTAGTTTTCAGAGTATGGGCTGTGAGTTCACCTGACTTCAAGACAATGATGAAGCTCACAAAAGGGAAAAGACCAACCATACAACAGCTGGCAAGAAGCCTGCCCAGATCTGTAACGTGTCTGAACTGACTAAGCTGCTTTCAGAAGCAAGTACTATTTCTGTACAAGTCAAGTAAAAAAGGCTAGGGAACATTCCCACGTACTGGAAGTTGATCATTCACCCAGTGAAATCATTCACATGGTCCTTCAAAGGCTGTTTTTTGACCTAGTCCATGTCTTCCACAGAATCACAGAATAATTTTCAGGCACGTCACAGAGCCTACAGTGGATAAGGCATCAATCTCAACAGCCAGAATGAAAGGATTTTGGGTGGGTACAGAGTGTTCTGTTCTGATTGACCCCAACACCTGAGAGCAAACCAACATATGACTAAGTAGTTTAGATAGGACTAAGTGGTCATTAGAAATAAAATTCATAGAATATTAGAATGGTTTAAACTATAAAGGACTGCTATAGACCACCTAATCCAGTTTTGCTCAGAGTAGAGCCAGTGCATCAGGTTCCTTGTGGACTTATTTAATCAAGTTTTTAATAATTCCAGAGAAATATACCTATACTGTTAAACAAAAAAAGGGCCAGTGACTGAATTGAAATAACGGACTCTCATCAGCTAGTTAAACTGTTAGCTCACTCTCTGGATTTGGATGATCCAGCTTTTTCTGCTTCAAAACTAGTGTCTTATTTTCATGGACACAGGCTAGAGCACCACACTTGGCCATTGCAGTTATCAGTCCCCAGCTGTCTTTCTTTAGCACCACTGGCACAGTCAAGATGGGCACAACTGCACAGCATATTTCTCAATCTAATCAGGGCTCCCAGACCTGAACTACATGGAGCCCCCTGCAGTGTGTGTGCACCTGTGGTGTTGCAAAGCTGTTATCTCAATAAATCACCAGTAAATTAGTAATGGTGCTGATTATGTTTTTTATTCATTTCAGCTTAATATAATAAAGGCATTATACAAGGCTCTAGGTGGTCTAATATTTAATTATACACTAAATATGACTAAACTACACCTCATCATCATTTAAATCAGTTCCCAAATCAAGCAAACACCTATTCTCTCTCTGTACCTCCTAACCACCATTCAGTTTGCTCCAGAGTAAAAATGTAAAAATTTCTTTTTTTTTTCAGAAAGAAGTCTGAAGAAATCTGAGCATGCAGGAAGTGCTGCAGACAATGTTCAGATGGGTGCATACTTTTTGTTTGTAAAGAGTGGAAAATAGGTAAAACATTTCTGCCACACACATCGGTGGCAGTGAGAATGTGATAATCTCTTGTGTGAATTTGTTCCAAGCCAGGTAAGGTTTATAGGACATAGATAGTACCTTAAATTTCAGTAAGTCATCTAATAACTGATGCTGTCTTTAGATATCTAATGAGAACTGGATTATTCTCAATATGTATGGTAAATAGGCAAAATTTACAAAAGGGAAAATTTCTGGAAAATATTGGGAGAAGTTTTCTCAGAAGGAAAGTAGTCAAAATACTAGAATAGCTTGCCCAGAGAAATGATGACTTTTCTTATAGAGCATTCCCCTGAGGAACATTGTCTCGTATGGACTTACTCTGGGAAAACAGAAAGATCATCTGGCCTCTAGCGGTCCGTTCCAACTTGAAGTATTCTATGATTCTGTAATTTAATTTTTTTTAGATATTGCTATTATTTTTATGTGATATGCTTTATTATTTATATGACATATGCAGAAATTAAATATAAGTGGAAAATCACAATAAATCAGTAAGGAAGACCAGCTATAGATACATAATTGTTACTTGTAGAACTTTCCAAAAGCTTCAAAGTATGTTGAGGTCACAGCTAGCTATGGGACTATATTAGACTGATTGGATCATTTGGCAAAGTGAAATCATGAATTATGTGAAAGGACATGAATATAAAAGTAACAAATGTAACTCCCATAGGTTAATAAGGGTTGTGCTCTGGGATTTGGTTTCTCTGGAAAGGTTCCATGATAGCTACACATGGTAAATAATAAGGTAATAATGAATTGACAGGAAAATGATAGACATATAAACAATGAATTACTGAATGTAAGCAGAGCTGCAGAAATGTAATTGCTAATGAGATATCAATGCAATATGGAAGACATTTTTCAAATAGGACTTGGACAAATTGTAGAGAACTTCAAACATAATTAAAAGTATAAGTAAATTAAAATTTTCAATCATTTTTGTGGGAAAGCTTAAAAAGAAAAAAAATTAATAATTTTCCTCAAAAAAATTATTTCAATCAGTTTTGCATCCAACAATGGTACTGCCTTACAGAACAACATGGCAGAGTGTTTTATGCTATGATCTATCATACTGCAAATGTCTGATTTAATATAGTTTAAAGGTTCAGAAATTCCAGTCTTTCTACACTTTTCTGCAAAGGAACAAGGGCTGATTTTACACATGAAAATCTACCAAATTGCAGTAAGGACTTCTTTTTCATTTATATGACTCATTGTCTTCTACTTGGTCAGGTTTATATCAGTGTTCTGTGCTTAGGCAAAGTTCTTTACATTTACAATCAGGAGCAGCAAGTTTTTGTAAACACCTTCAGCACTTAGCTCGCATCTGATTTTAGCTTCACTGTAGGATGGCAGTGCTGCAATGGTCTCATTAGTCAGGACTTTGAAATAAGAGCCCATATTTATTTTATTATCTCTGTTTTCTCCACCTTCAGTCAGCATGTCATAAGTACTTCATAAGCCCTCCTGGCTTGTGGCAATCCTTGAGATGCACGTGACTGTCTCTATTACCATCCATATATCTAATATCTGCCTGAACTTGAACTCATGAAACTCACACTTGCAGCTAACCTGTGAGCCTTGCACTGATCTTATTGATATTTAAATAACACAGTGTGCCTTTACTTTTTCCCCTGGTGCTAGTAAAAAGTTTTGATTTCAGGCACTATGGCAGGTAAAGTGAAAGCAGTAATTCCAGAAAATCTAAAGGTACTAGAAAATATTCCATTCCCTATTAGATTTCAATGCAATGTTTTTCTTAAGTTTCAGCAAATCACTGGAAATTCTCATTAGTGGGCAAATATATTTTAATCTCAACTGTTGTTATGAGAATAAGCATTATTACTCAAATCATTGTACAGAAATTCTTAAATACCCATTTCATGTAAAAGATCTTAGGCTCAGGGCATTTTGCTTGTTTGATTGACAACCAGTACAAATCTCCCATGGCTGACTTGCACATTAAGTAAAAGAGCACAAACTCTTGCCCTGTTCTCCCTCGTCCCCACCCCAACTTTCCTTTCTTTTGCACTCTTGAGGAGGTGATGGGCAGCACAGGAGTCTGAGTGTGTGTGGTGGTGTTGGCTGCCCATACGCAGCAGGTTTCCTGTTGCTCTCTTTGTAACAGGATTTGCTGCTTTATCCCTTTGTGTCTTTAACACAGTGGGTCATCCATGGCCACAGCCCCTCGGGGGCTGTTCCTACCTCTTTCAGCATGGAGTGCCTTTCTAAAAGTGTGTCTCTGGTCGCATGTGCTCCTCTGACCAACTGAGGTTTTGGTTCCCAATGGTTCAGTTTCCTCCACTGTTGTTTCATTTGCTGCACGATGATGCCTACATCCACCAAGAAACAGAAAACCCACCTCCACACAGTATCACTCCATCTTTATCTGAAAGGAGTGACCATGGGTTTTGAAACAAATGGATCTGGCAAACCAGCATCTGGCAATTGCTAGCAGGAAATAGAGATGAGCAGTTTCCAGACAAGCCATTGAGTCCCCAATGTTCCTTGGTGCTGAGGACACAGCAGTCTTAATTGTAGAAGGAAAAATATGGCAAGCCACAACTGGTCAGGTAGCTTCAGCTCATTAGTCCTGTTTCCAATGAAACATCTTATTTAATCACTTCACATTGAAGTTGCAAATTCTTGCTAATTTTAACAATTTTCAAAACTATATATTGAGTTGTAACAACAGAAACCCTTTATGGAAAAATATGAATACACTGTGTTAATTTTTGAGCTATTTCTTCATTGCCCAAGCTATGGATCCTTTAATTCTGCTATAGATTCCTCTGAAACCAACCCATTATGTTAATAATTTCATACTTTCTTTGCTCATAGCTGTTAGCCAGATGCTGAGAAGTATCATCTGATGTAGGAGGAATATTTCCTTCTACCAAAGTCATGTAAGTGATATATTTACCAATTAAGTGAAGTCAAATAATCTCTTATAATGCATTTTCCATTAAAAAAATGTTAAGAATAGTGTCTTTGTCATGAAAGCCCAGAACGACGAAATCTGTCCTGGTGTCCAGCTAAATTTCATTTGGTCAGATTTCAGGCAGTGGACAATGTTATTTCTTAAATCTTGAGGAAGATATGTTAAGAAGAATAAATCTGAGAGAAAGCTGCTTCTTTATCTTGAGTACAAAAATGTAAATGGTCCAAAAGACGTGTAAGGCAGGAATCTCATATCCTCTAATACATCTGCCAAAAGATCTGTAAAAGTCTCAACAAATCAAATCCCATTCTGTACATGAAAAGAAAGCTGCTGATCAGCATTTTGAACAAACTGGAGTGATTTTTTTTTTTCCTAAAGAGAGTAACTAAAAATGTTCGGTGGGGACAAAGTCTTGACTCATGAAACCTGCTCTTTGTAAAGAGAATATGGCTGAAATGTATTAGAGATAAATCCAGTTATTAAACTGTAGATGCACTCTAGCTATCTATCTATGGCTTTTAGACCTGATGACTGTTGCTTGTACTCCCCTTTCCTTAGGCTCTAACACACCAGTGTTGTTCCTAGGGGCTGTTTTCACCACAAGGAAAGGAGAAGACTTCCAACAATTGAGAGAGCTACTTATCATGCTCGTAAAAGGGTAAAGCACAGAACCTAGTCATCTCTGCATCCTCTCCAACTTTTACCATTTAGAACTTACTTCTCACTTAAAAGGGATCCAAACAGTAATCCCAAATCTATAATATTTATTGTGCCCATCTGGTGTAAAGGACTTTGTGGCCCATTATTATTGCATCCCATAAGGAAAGTAGGAGGTCTACGTTGCATGATCCTATGCTCTGTGTTGCATGGTCATATCCTTGCACACATCAGTAGGAATTTGGGCTCTCCACCTTCCTTCTTGGATGAACCTTCAAAGAGCCTTTCCTAATTGTATTATTTTTCTACTACAGACATTCAAACATAGGGTTTTCTTTCCATAAGTGTTCTCTAAAGTATTTTCAGATCTCTCTGTTCTGCTAGTAATCAATAATCACAATAGCATTGTGAAAAGAGTTAAAAAAAGGTTGCAAATATACATATATTATAAACCTGCTTATATATGGAATATGGACTGTGGACTGGAACTTGAAGACATTGTACAAAACTGATCTCCCATGGAAGTAAGGTTATCCACTTAAACAGGCCATCTAGTTTCCACTTCACTGCAATTTCTATTTCACTTGACTTTGCATGCCTATAATGTAGTTATCTCAACCATAACCTTCCAGTGGGCTTATATGGAAAGAAAAATTAATTCACCTTATTTGTGTCTCTGCTGTAGTGTTTGATGAATTGCTTGAAGGAACACCCATTTACCCCTTTTGACTATACAGAAGGCCTAACTGAAATGTAGACATGCATATATCAGAGCAGGATTTGCATTAGGAAATATGAATCCTGCTTCTAATCTCCCTCCAAGTTCAGTGAAGAGAATTACGTGCATCCGGAAGATGATTAATATGGATATACTTTTTTCCATAGTATGGTGTATTCTCCTTACTCTCTGTCTCTCCATTACCTTTAACAAGCATGTGAAAGTAGAGACAAAAACATATGGTTAAAGATAAATGAGATGAAAACCACTTATGCAGTTATTTTCTAGTTCTCCTGGAGCACATCCTCATCATATCCATGAGTGTAATGAACTTCAATAAATTTTCCATATGCTTCCATATCAATTGGAAATCCTTTTCTTAAAGTACTGTTGGAAAGACATTGAAGAAAATACAGTCCTTTTTCTAGACCGTGACTAAATGGGTGTAAGCTAGGAAGGACTAGAGTTTGACTTGATTGTGTGTCTGTGGCATTACTCCAAGTAGAGATTCAAGGTACATTTGCACAGAAGAAGAATCCAGCACACCGAGTTATATTATAAGTTATACCTATAAGTCATTGTGGATTTTTATGTTTGGATGCAGTATTCATAGCATTTTTTTTCCTTTTTAAATAAAGTTTCAGAGTGGTGACCACTGTAAAATTCACAAATCTTGAGAACAAGAGCACTTTTTTTCACTCCCATCACAACCAGAAAGAAAGATCACACAGGCCAATTTTAGTTCTTGATGACAGCTGTGAAACCTTACTGAATGCTCAGAAGTGTAACTATGGAAATCATTTGGCATGTAGGATCTTATTTTTTATTTTTAAACTTTTTTACACCTCCCTCTGAAATTGCCATCTCCTGGCTCCTGTTAGGCAGAGGATATGCAACTTTTCTAACCTATCATTTCATACCAGGAGTAATGATGATTGACATGAAAACAGCACAGCTTGTCTATTAGCACCAAACTGAATTTGCAAGGACGTCAGTAAGATTATACAGTTATGCATCCACATGTATTCAAGGGAATACATACATGTTTAAAATACCATCTCCAACCTAAATCAATGAACTCAAGGTTTCTATGTAATTTCAGTAAAAGCTCAGGATCAGAGGAGTGAATTTTGAAGAAGTAATCTGTTCTATGAAGATCTCTCCTGACATCAGGCAGCAGATTTATCATTATATCAAAATCATGGAATGATGGAATCATAGAATGCTCTGGGTTAGAAGGGACCTAAAAGATCATCTAGTTCCAGTCCCCTGCCATGGACAGGAATATCTTCCACTAAAGCAGGCTGCTCAAAATCCCATCCAACCTGGCCTTGAACACTCTCAGGGGTGAGGCATCCATAGGTTCTGTTCCAGTGCTTCACCACCCTCACAGCAAAGAATTTTTTCTATCTAATCTAACCTACTCTTGGTTTGAAACTATTCCCCTTTGTCCTGTCACATGCTTTTGTAAACAGTCTCGGCCTTCCTTTTTCTTTTTGCAGGTACTGGAAGGCTGCAGTTCCCCTGAACAGACTTGCTAGCCCGTTAGCACTGCTTGTCTGCAGCAAGCATGGACAAGAGCACAGAAGAGGCTCAGTGGTTCTTTCCACCTGGGACCATTTACAGTGGTCTTTGAGTCAGAGGTAAAATATTTTCTTAGTACTAGTATCTCAAAGACTTCAGCCTTGATACTGTGCAAAAAAATCAAAATACAAGTCGCTAAACTCAGGATTTTTTTGACAACAGTGTATGTTTATGCAGTGCTTCAGGTTTGTGTTTACATTACAGATTTGTTTTACATTACAGATGCTGTCCTTGATCCCAAGTAAGACTGGAAATATGCAGGAGACAAGTGGAGCAGACTTAGGGGACATTCATCCTAGTAAACTTTTACTCTTAAAGAAACACTTAGGGCTTAAATATGCATTTTTATTGAGGCTGTGGGGAGGAAAGTGTTTAAGAGGGTGAATATTAAAAAGCAACATTTATAAACTGCTAAAATAACTACAGAATGTTGTCTTACCAACCTCATTTTCTGCAATGGCAGAAGCTCTGTTACTAAGTAATTAACAGAGCCAAAGAAAGAAAGAGGAAAAAAAGACAATCCTATTTCTAAATTTTCTTTAAGTAGCAGTTATATGGATATTAGATGGCAGCAGACACAGTCATAATTGTTCTAATATAATGTAACTCAGTCGTACTGAAGGGAACACCATGAAAACGTCGTATTGCAAATTTCAGTCCATATGGCTTTATGTCACAATACACATCTCAATTTTCCCTGGACTTTGTCTAAGATTCACATTTTGCTAAAGGAGAAAATTACTTCCATGCTCCATGGTGACATAGTATTTAGACGTGACCTCTGGTTAGGCCTGAGAACTCCTGAGTACCAGCTTTCCTGCTCAGGTCAGTAGAGAACCTCCTTTTAGCATCACAGTGGGATCCACCTCACTGCTTTGTCTACAGTTGCAGGGCACTTCAGTGATGAATTCTGGGATGACATTCAGCCACTTCTTTCCCATTTGGAAGCTCTGAGCTGTTTCTCCTAACAAACTGCTTTAATTTGTAAGCAGAGACAAAATAGAAGCAAACAGCCAGTCTTTGTGGCTGCCTGCATTCAGAGATACATCAAAAAAGTTATCCTGATAGCAAAACCAGCCTTTACTATTGCAAAGGAATAATATATACTCTTCAGCATACAAAAGATATTTCACTTCCAGCCTTGTTCAAGTCCTGCATTGAAAGGCACCCATCCATCCTACTGTAAAATTGAATAAGTTATTTATTATTACTGTGGTGAAACTGTGGGATCTTTAATTTCATCAGAGTTACTAGATGGCAGATATCTGACTACTTGATGACCTTGTATTTACTGATAAAAAAGTCCACTGCTGAAACGACAGAAATGTAATTGCATGAATTCATTGTGGAGAACAGAATTATAGAAGAGCTTACCATATAATATATGACTTGGATTTCACTGCCTTTTGGCATTCAACATTGTTAAAATATCACTTAAACAAATATCAACAGTTAATCATGACAGATGTAATGCTATTAAGGGGGGAAATTACCCTTTTCTATTTTTTCCTTCAACCCTGCACAGGAAATAAGGAACAAAAAAGATATCAGTTAAATTGCACCGTTTTATCTCACTCAAAAGAAGTAGAGAGATATTAGCCAATGCTAAAGCATAATAGAGAAGAAGAAGAAGAAGAAGGAGAAGAAGAAGGAGAAGAAGAAGAAGAAGAAGAAGGAGAAGAAGAAGAAGAAGAAGAAGGAGGAGGAGGAGGAAGGGGAGGATTAAGAGGAAGAAGGAGAAGAAGAAGGAGGAGTGGAACTGAATTTCCAATCAGAGTACCTTCCGTCTCCATCATCCCATACACACCTTTAACTAGTTTAACTAGTGGTGTTAGAGGAATCAATTATATTATTTTATGTTAAATATGAAATGTTTTTAAATTTTCTCTCTTTTAGGAGCAGATGACTTCCAAAATATTGGCCGTGTCAAACCTTAAAAATTCTTTATATCTGATAAAGACTATGCAACATCAAATGTGCAAAATCAGAGCTTTACTGATCAACCCTCTATTTTCTTTTGAGAAGAAAAAAATTCCATGTTTATTTATGCTTGTACAGATCTTCCTCTTGAAGAACAAAGCACATTAAAATTCAGCGCCATAATGCTTCTTGTGTTCTAAGTAAATGTTCTTAAACACCATGAGTGATGGGGAACAAAGGGGTTTCAAAAGATGCTCAGAGGTGCCATAGAAATCTGTGGGTAATCCAGGGAGGAAATTCAGATCTATCCACATTGTATTTTGTTTTGCATTTTTGTATCCAAAATTTTGTTTAAAAGACCATAATTTATGTCCATTTCTACTTCCCTGCTCATCCAGTTTGCTCTTCCCTTCAGAAACCGAAAACAAAGAGCAAAAACTAGAGCAGCCCTGCTGTCTAATCTGTCAACCATTCTTCAATAACTGGCCATGAATGTCAACAGTTAATGAAGCCTAATCCAGGAGCAATTAGTCATAAATCCCATTACCCTGAACAGAAATCTGACATAGAGAGATTAAAAAAAAAAAATCTAGCTACTGACTTTAGCACTAGTCCAGCCAAGAAAGCTGTCTGGTATTTCCAGTTGTAAAGATAGTTTGTGATACAGACAATACTTTTAAATGCAGTTATGTGTGAAAAGATTATGCTTATATTTTGTATGAGAAAAAGAATGAAGGAACAAAGAAAAACTGTGAGACCCAAAAAAGGGAATGAAGGAAATTTAGGTGTAAGCAATATGCAAACTTCAGGTTTTATACTTAATACTGAGAAAATGGACATCAGTAAAGAAAGGGACAGTTGTTCAGGGAACACACAGTATTTCTTTTTCAGTTTGAGATCCACAAATTTGACCCTATCAGCAATTCTCAAGGGTACCAAATTCAAAACTGCAAGATATAGAAACATTTTTGCTTTCCAACACCCCAAACCAAAATTTATTGAAGTGAGTCACTTCAACCTGCTTCATCTGTGGACAAATGTTGCTTTTTTTAAATAGGAACAACTTCAGACAGAAAAAGAAGGGATTTATAAACCATGCAATATATAGGTAATATCCTACAGAAATAACCCAAGCACCAAATATGTTTTCTTTATATCATGTGGAGTGATTTTATTTACAAATGCTTTTTGTTCAGTGTAATTACAATAGGTTCTCTTATACCACTGGTTCATGGGCATTCAATCAGCTGCAATGTTATTCTGTCCATATGCTTTGAGCTTACTATCTTTCAATCTTGCAACCTGTTCAAAATATATTTAAGATCTATAATTTATTGTCTCAGAGAAAGATTGCCAGTACTCATTTGAAACCATCTCTGAAAACTTTATCAAGTACTGCTTTTCTTGATACTGTGGGACATATCTCTAGGTGTCAATCTGGCCCTGCCTGCTGGCTGTTGGTAAGACAGATACCACACATATACGTTGTCACTATGCCAGTATTTGCCACAAGCAAACTGAAGCTCATCCTCTGGCTCGTACAGATTGTAGCGTGAAGTGTAGAGCAGAGATAATAGTGGAAGGCATTCTACAAAGTGTTAAGGTCGTGGACTCTGAATATATATTAGCTCAGGCCCACTGGAATTTCATTTAATGTTTTTATAATTTTTTTCATTACTTTTGGGATTTCAGATGTTCGTACACATGTGAATCATGAAATGTCAACTGAAAATAAAACTTACATTCCTACAGGTTACAGACACAGAGATATATGCCGAACTGGAAATATGAGCAAGCATTGAAGGGTGTAAATTACCTGGTTTTATCAATTTATTAAAAGCATCATACTTGAAATTACAGCTGTGCTGATACAGAGAGATATCTTGAACTACTTTGTCCTCCTTTGCTCTCCCCTGGAGAGCAGCATTTTTCAGCAGAAGGTCAGGAAAGGAAAATGCAGCCTTTAGCTTCCATCTGGTTTTCAATAAAGTGCAAATGGCATCTGCCCTAAATATGAAGTATGCTCCAAAAGATATTCTTAACAAAAAGGGATGACTCGGGCTTCTCCTTCCTTTAAGTTAAGAGACGGATCTGGTGATTAAAAGAAATGTTGCAGGCTGAAGCTGGGAGAGAGAAATGAAAACTCAGAAACAAATGACAGTAGAGGCATGTATTTGATATTTTGTTTTGGTCACTGAGGTTTGATGTAAGAGCTTTTTCCTGCACTTTACCCTACACTCCTCATCACAGAAAAGTCTGGAACAAATTGGAAAGAGATAAGAGATAATAAGTGCTTGGGCCTCTTAAGGGCGTGGTTGTGGTCATTGCACACATTCCCTCCCCCTACTAATCCATTTCCAACCTAGGCAGTCATCTTTAACTGCTTGATCCATGAGAGGAAAAGTCTGAAAGAGAGTTACAGACAGCTATACACAATTGATGCCAGTCGGTAGTGACTCCATTTCCCTCAGATATCTCTCATCTTTATTTTATAGCCTGTTACACATCAACTGGCATGCGCTAACCAGATTTCACCTCCACCAGGCCTGGAATTAGCACCTTCCTGTCAAAAATTCCTCCTTTCTGTGCTTATCTCAAGTTCCTGCTATGGTGGCTTCTCTTATAGCAAATTCCTTCTGTGGCCTTGACACTGTTTGAGATGGGCAATGGTGCTCTTTAAGTCCTTACAACAGCTCCAGCCATGAGAAGCAGCAAAGGTGATTCCAGGACATCATGGCTTTATCACTGGCCCTCAGATGCACAGACAGACAAAAGTATAATGTCATGAAACAAATGGATATTTATGTGGAATAAAAGCTAGCCCAATAAAAAGTGTAGTGGATAAATCAGAGCACTATAACGGCATGTTCCAAGAATGCAAGTTATGATAAGACATTGAGATCTATAGCAAAAAAATAATAAAGTAACAGCTATAATCCCTTCAAAATTTAGTAGTGAATCCTTAAAAATGTTATCTGTCCTGCAATATAAAAATGTTTTTAAATTAAAGAGAAACTACCTTTGTTTTTCCTCAGCCAGGTAAAGGAAATATTTAAAAAGAAATAGAAAAATGTTCAGCTGAGAAGAAAGCTGATGACCACATAACATCATTTCCTCCTCCAGGATTGCTGATTTGGAGTCTCCATTGAGAGTCAAAAGGAGCATGTCCAGGCAACTGTATTTTCAGTCTGCCATTGCCCCTTTCCCACCATTCTAAGAAAGTCCTACTCAAGGATAGAAAGTGTTTCAGCCTTGGCACTCATCCAAAATAAAATCCTTCCTCTTTCCAGGGAAAATAAAAATCCTAAGCAGCAACCTGAACATTTTCATCTCCACTCTACAAGACAAATTTCTACAAGCATAATGTAGCTTGCAGCAGAAGATGTTCTAGCAGCTTGTCAGGATTTTCTAGGATGAGGCAAGGAGAGTCTGTGCATCAGATGGGAACTGTGATAAATATATATGAGACTGAAGAAAGGGTAGAAGGGGGTAAGAAGCCAAATCTCTTCCAGAGCACAAGACATTGAATTTTCAGGTTCTTTTGTACCTTTCAACTGCCACTGCTGACAGAGGCAATCCCTCCTTTCCTGGCCAATTGAAGCTGATTTTCTGCTTCTTAGTCCAGTTTATTCTGATTTTTCCATCATATATATCCAACTGTCCACAGCAGAGGTAGAGGGAAGCCTTTATCGTACCTCACAAAGGACAGGCTCCACAGCTTCTTTTTCTGGGTTCTTTTTCCTTTTCAGTTTCTCTAAATCTTTCCTCTTGGCAACCACAGAAGCTCTTCTCTCCCCTACCTCACACCTCTTGCACACACATAACCCAGGCACATTGATTTAATGTTTTTTCTGCTGTCATTTTGTGTTAGTTATTTGATGTTAGTAAGTTTAAAGATGGTTTATTCCTTTGTACCCCCTATTTTATCCCCTTATGATGGTTTGTTCCAAGTTGTTTTTCACAAGTTTTCCCGCCAACCCACCTGTCAATCCACCGGCTCCTCCCCTAAGTTGCCCAAAATACCCTTGTCAATCCTGGTTATTGCTGCCCCTCTGGTTGTCAGTCATCTTTGCCCTGCCCAGGTTCTTCTGGAATGTTCCATGTCTATTACCCTATATTCATTAGGTGATTGGTTTCCTGAGTTCTGTCCCTCCTCTAAGCCTCCTCCATTTATTCTCTGTTGTCCCTCGTTCCTCCCCTCGAGGACCCCCATTGGTTACGCTTTGTTCACTCCCCCGTACATTGCATCCCTTAAAACCCCCTTCCCGAGCTTGGCTCGGGGCCATTTTTCCTCTGCCTCTTTTTGGGGATAATAAAGTATCTCTGGACTGCGTGCAAGTGGCTCTTTCCTTGCTTTTGTCCTGGATTCTCGTGGCTTCTACTTCTCGGCAGCTCCTAGGAACCCACCCCCTGTTGTAGCTCACAGGTCTGTAGTTTTGGGGACCTTTTCCATTGTCCTTTAGCTACAGACCCTGAAAGAGAAGGCAAGCTGCACATTGATAGTCTTTACTTGCTCTAAAATGAGACAGCTCTTCAGTTTCCCCCAGCTGCCCCTTCCTCCATCTGACCATAGAGACTCAGAGCAGACACCTGCCAGGCACCCCAGTGCTGGGGCCTGAAACACTCCTGTCCGCTGTGTGAAGGAAGTCTTCTGTCCTACCATAAATACACGTCCTAAGGCAGAACTTAGTCTGTAATGGTATGGATAGGTACAGCGCATCTCTGGTGTGTGTCCGGAAGTTCCCCTGGAATCAATAAAAGGAATCAATAAAATTATGGAATCAGTAAAGGGAAGATGGGAAGCAAATGGACAAATCTGCAAATTAGGTCTTAATAATCCTCAGATCTTATAAATTTTATTTAGTAGTTTTTTATTTAACATTATAAAACTTGTTTCTGGAGGCTGGCAAAGTAAAATACTGTTGCACAGACTTCTCTGTCTCTCACATTAAGAGGAGTGGAATCCAAACAAACATTTGCTGTGACAGGGAGACACATATCTGTCTTAACCACAACCTTCTCTGTAACTGTAATTTCTCAAGCATAAGCAGATCAAGGCAAGATTACTGCTCCAGAGTCCAAAAGGGGAAAATATTTAACGGTGAGGTTTTGCGTACAATTTTACACATCACTTTATTTCTGCAAACATTACTGTTAAAATGTAGGCTTCCAAGAATTTGACAGACGTTTTATTCCAAAAATCTTCTGGTTTGCAACTACAGCAAATTTCAGTTTTACACAGAAGATCATGCGTTATTTAGAGAAAAAGATTGAACTGGTAATAAGAAACTATTCACTTTATCCACAAATCCATAAATATATGATCTTTTCTCCCTTCCAACCATATTTCAACTGGCAAGATGGAAAAACAGTGTACCCTTTGGAACCTCAAGTACGTATAATCATTACTGTCAGCCCATCAAGCTCCAGGTGAAAATAGATTCTATATAAACTCTTTTAAGTCACATTTGATTAGACCCTTTTCTGTATGAGTTTGGCATGTTTTATTATTTCTTATCGCAGCTTCTGTGGTGGACTTCCCCAGAATAACTCCTGTACCATAACTGACAAACGAAATCTGACTTACATTACTGAAAGTCTCCAGCCGAATATGGTAAATGAAAAGTGTGTAGTGTACAATTTTCTTATTTGAATAGAAGCTTTATTTTGAGCAACATCAACCAAAACCAGGAACACTTACCAGGCAGGAGAGGATAGAAAGTTACCTGTATCCTGGGTGGAGGTGGGATAGAGAATCTATGGCAAGATAGAGGAATGTGATAACAGAAAGGGACATAGCCAGTAATAAATGAAGAGAAATGTGTATAGATTTCACTAGCTTTATGGTGCAGACTTTAATTAAAAGAAAAAATTAATTATAAAAAATTAAACCAATTATAAAATCATGGCTGAAACTTGTAAATGTTTATTTAAGGTTGTCAATAATCACAAAGATTATGAGACACAGCTGGAAGCTTTATGGGCCATCTCTGTTGGAAATGGGTTTTGGAAAATTAATTGCATGACAGATTTTGCCTATTTCAGTGGCTTTCTTGATATCTTTCCCTCTGCTCCCAAAATATATAAACATAGAGAGGTAAAAGATCTCTTGTAATGCATAACTGAAGTGCTCTTTTTGAGCAGAAAACTTCTTTGTGACTTCTCTTTTATGCTGTAAAATGACTAGGAAAAAGGTATCTTTTTATTTCATTTGCCTCCTTCAGTGGACTGAATAATCTTACTATGTCTATCAACAGATAACTCCAAGGCAGATTCTGCTGGCATGTGATCAAACACTGCTTCTTCTCATTGCCACACAGGGAGTTCATTGGAAATTTTAGAAGTTTCTCCTGTTTCTGTTCATTTATCAAAATGTCAATAAAATGCCATTTTAAACATACAAAACAACTTGAGATGATATGGGGAAATGAATATTTCCCCATATGAATGAATATTTCCTCATATGAAATGAATATGGGGAAATTAAACACGAGGGAAATGAAGATTTTGTGCTCTTCTCTGAGCCATATGAAGGAGCCCAGAGAAGAAGTCCAATGTCTAATTAGTCCAATACCTCCCACACGTTATGCACATTTCTTGCCCTTGGAACCGTTTCAAGTTCACCAGTTTGTACCTAAGTGTAACAAACAGGGCTGTGCACTGGAAAACTTCTGCATTTGATAGGGTCCTTCAAAAATTCGGCATTCACAACACCAACCTTGACTATGCTGGCCTGGTCACACTACCAAGAGCTTACACAAAGGGTTGTCAACTAGACCAAAGAGGAGCTCTGTAGTATCCTCCTTCTCTGGAAGTATTGCACATACAGGCATGAATATATCCAGATCTGAAAATAATAATTGCTAGGATGGACCAGCAGAGTTGTAAATGTGACTAGAAGCAGTAGCACGTTACTTATAACAGTTAAGCACTCTTGTCTTGAAAACTCCTATTTCAGAAACCCCTTTGCAGAGAGCTCGTGTCTGAGACTGCACTAGAAAATTATGTGTCTCCTTGGGGATGCTGAAAAACTCACCACCAACTAGAAAGTGATCAGTCTTTCATCCACAAGGATCTGACTGATGATCCTGCAAGAACAGCAATGAGGCTTTATTTCAACATGTCAGTAAGCCATTCCACTCTTCATAAGCCAGACCTTTCTGAGACAATTTATGGGACTGGAAAACAAAAGGAACATTAGGTATGAAGAACAAACCAGGACACAGTGAGGGCCAGCTGTTCCTTAAGGGAGAGGTAATCAGGAGCCAAGCATAACAGAAGCCATGTCTGACAGGATAAGGGCTGGGGACTGGCAGCTGGAGACAGCCTGGAACCCAGATCATCAGCTAAGTCCATGAAACCAAGCTGGAAAGTCACAATCAGGATCAGGCCTGGTGATTATAATTTAAATCAGACACAGCTCAGCAGTAAACAGGCAAACCCATGGTGACAAGGCAGATTTGAGCTGAAGCTGGTAAATTGATCTGTTGATCAGGATTAGGGTCTGCATCAGCAAAGTGCATGGCCAGGAACAGGCAACCTGAATTCATCTCAGGCAGGAGCCGAGGGCTAGAGTCTCAGCTTAAAACCATCTCCTATGGGGAAGGAGGATCATCCACACTAAGGCTTCTCACTTTCCTCACAAACCAGTTTCACATCCAGAGCCACATGCTGTGCTTTCTGGAGCTGTACATGAGCTCAAGCAGCCAAAAGTTTTTGGGGAGGGTCGATGCACTCAGGGCTGTGAAGAAGAGACTTGCTGGTCTCTGGAGGAGAAGCAACAAGTTACAAAGCACCTTTCTGTGCACATATGAACATCTGTGGTGGGTGGACCCTGGCTGTACGTCTCCCAGGTGGACAGATTGAGGAAAAATATAACAAAAGGCTTCTTGCTTGAGACAAAAATTTGCAGGGATCACTCACCAGTTACTGTCAGACAGTCTCAAACTGGGGAAATTAGTTCAATTTATTGCCAATTAGAGTAGGATGAGAAATAAAAATTAGTAAAAAAGCCCCATTCCTCCACCCCTCTCTTCTTCCCAGGCTCAGTTTCACTCACAAATTCTCTACCTTCTCCCCTCAGCTGTGCAGGGGTATGGGGAACAGGGGTTGCAGTCAGCTCATCATGTTGTCTCTGCCACTTCTTCCTCCTCAGCATGAGGACTCCCACACTCTTCCTCTGCTCCAGCATGGAGTCCCTCCCATGACTGACAGACCTCCATGAACTTCTCCAACATGGGTCCTTCCCATGAGATACAGTTCTTAGTGAACTGCTCCAGTGTGAATCCCCTTCCAGGGGTGCAGTCCTCCAGGAACAGGCTGTTCCAGTATTGTCCCACCCAGGGTCACGAGCCTTGCCAGCAAACCTGCTCCAGTGTGGGCTCCTCTTTCTGTGAGTCCACTGGTCCTGCCAGGAGCCTGTTTGAGTCCTGGCTTCCCACAGGGTCACAGCCTCATTCAGGTATCCACCTGCTCTGGCAAGGGGTTATCCACAGGCCAGTAATAACCAACATTTTAAATTATGGCTTTTCTGGTTTATTTCACAACATACCTATGCCAGTGGTAAATTGATGAAGTGATAGTAATCTCTCTACCTAAGAACTTTGTCTGCTATTAACATTTCTTCACAGTAACACAAGTGAGGGTAGTACATAATTCCAGTGCTGCCAAAAGTTCAGATGAACATATCTAATCTAATACAGAACTTTGTAACATGATCAGAAAAAAATGTTTGCACAGAACTATATAGCTACCTAAGTCAAGTTTTCAATTTTATGGTTCTATGCAGTTATTTCCAGTAAACACACTTCCAGGCAGGAGTTAGAGATATTTTAGAGGTAAGTCTCTATGCTTTACAGCTAATTTATCAATTTGTTTCTGTGTTAGATCAAGCTAAAATTTTATTCTCTGGAGCTACAAATCAGTTTTGTTTAAACTTTCATAGCAGTACACACATTATACCAGCTGTCATAGATTTTAAACTTTGGATCTGTAGCCCTTAAAAAAATGATTAACCTCATTGGCTGATGTAGGGGTGGCAACGGGAAAGCTGGATAATGATAACATAACTAAAAGCGAACGATGTCAAAAAGAATGGGAGAACATGAACCTATTTCTATAATTTTGTTCTCATTTCAATGTTATGAAGACTTTCTCAAAACCAGATGAAATGTGCAAAATTGCTCATTAAGTTGTGAGATGAAATACTTTTTAGATACTCCTCAACTGCTGGTAATGGAATGCTGCTAATAAAATTGCAAGAGAAGATTCCTGCAATCAGTCATCAAAGTCCTCAAAAGAAACTGAATAAGGGGGAAAGAACAGGCATGGAGTGGAGCTGCCAAGAGTAGGAAGCACAATGTGCTCCTCATCCTTATCTAACAAACAGTGAAGGCCTTGCTGAAGGCTTAAGGTTGGGGGCAACCTTAGGGCAGCCGTAGCTGCAGTGATCACGAGATTGTGAAGTTCAGTATTGTGCAAGGAGGAAGCATGGCAGCAAGTAAGATACAATCACAGGCTTCAGAAAAACTAGCTTTAGCCTCTTCCAGGATCTTCTTGGAAGAATCCCATGGGGACAGGTTCTGCAGGGTAGAGGAGTCTGAGAGCTGGTTGATAATCAAGAATCACTTTATCCAATCTCAAAAACAATTATCTTGAGCAAGGAATAAACAAAGGGGGCAAGAGACCCATGTGGGTGATTAAAGAGCTCTTGTCATTACTCCAGAATTAGCAGGAAATATACAGGAGATGGAAGCAGGATAAGGCCATTTGAAATGAATATAGAGAGAGAGGTAGTCAGAGTAAGTAGAAATGAGACCAGGAAGGCCAAGGTCTATCTGGCCTTATTAAAGGCCAATTAAATGTGGCCAAGGATGTCAAGGACAAGAAGAAGGGCTTTTTCAAATACGTCAACAGAAAAAGGAAAACAGAGGGTAATGTGGGCCCATTACGAAATGGAGGGGGATCCTGGTAACAGAGAACTCAAAGTTACTGAATGTCTTCTTTGTTTTGGTCTTCCCTGACAAGACCAGCGCTCAGAGATCTCTTACCCAGCAGTGCAGGGTAAAGGAATGTCGGAAAGAAGAATTTCCCTTGAACAGTGAAAAAGAGGATGAGGGGTCTGGAGCATCACTCTTACAAATACAGGCTGAGGGAGCTGGGCCAGTTCAGTCTTGAGAAGAGATGACTGAGAGGGACCTCATCCGTGTATACAAGTATCCAAAGGGAGGGTGCCAAGAGGCAAGAGCCAGGCTCTGCTTGGTGGTGTCAAGCAATAAGACAATAGATGAAATGGGCAAAACTGATGCACATGAAGATCCACCTGTATACGAGGGATATCACCCTCCTAGCAATAGTGTCTCATCCATGAAATTTCAGAGAGAAAATGCTAACTGGAGAACTTTTGCACTTTAGCTCTATTGTCTCTTTTATTCCTGTCTTCTCAACATAGTCAATTGACCTATTTAGATATGTTATTTAGGGTTGGATAAACTCATTCTTTACTAAGGAGGGCACTTAGGGTGACTAGTTTAGCTGTTTGCTCCACTGCCAATCAAAGGGCTAGATTGATTGTAACAAAGTTTCAGTATCCATATATTTTCTAAATATTTAGAAAAAAATTCTCCTTTTTAACCGAAACACCATACACAGCCAGCTTCACAGAAGGGAGTATGTAGTATTTCTTTACCCTGAACTGAATTTATGTTGGAACCCTGGATACTGAGAGTTTTGGGCCTTCTGTGCTAAAAGTCACAGACCCTCAAGAGAACAGTATGTTTGACTGAGGCCGTGGAGAAGGCTTAGGTTGTTCACCTAAGTAATGTAAGTACCCGAGTAATGAAATACTGAATCCCAGGTACATAATAGATGTATCCTTCAATTATTTGCACTGCATTTTTTCCCCTTGGAATTTTTATTTTTTGTATAATTAAAGAAATTAATCATCATGACACAGAACAACTGAAAACGTTTGCATACCTTCAGTCATACAGTGATGCAGATTGAATGGGAATAATTAGCCCAAGAATACTTGACAGAATGTGATAAGTCAGTAAAGTCATGTCACGTGACATCACTGGCCTGAAGTGAAGAAATGACAGACTACTACATTCAAAGCAACTGACTGGGGATGGTTTAGTGCCAGATCATTATTCTGAACAAGACATATGATGCATACAGAACACTGTAAAGGCTCAGCAGGAACACAGAGCATTCAAACATTACCAGTCTCAAAAGGCATGAACTATGACTTTCAGTGCACAGGGAATGGGAGTGAGGGATTAAAGCAATAACCTCTGTACAATGCGTACTGTATTTTTACATCATTAGCAAAAGCAAAACTACTATTTTATTTGCGTAAGCCTACAAAATAAATGTTCTATTTGTATAAGTCTACAAATATTGAAAGAAATAGTGATGCTATCATATCTGTTGGACAGGAACTGAGTTGAATAATTCTATCTGATTTGAGAGCTGTCTACATTGGATTTTCTGTTGCTAAAGCAACAGCTAAGCTAGCTGTGAAATGAATGGACAAAATAATCCACAGGCACTTCAAAACATTATGTACATGTTCTTTCTTACTGTATGCAATACACACAAACATATTTGAGTTGAGTATGCAAAAATATATGTGTATATATATGTTGAGTATGCTTTGCCAAACTAACAGCAAATGCTTATGCTGTGAATGCATAGTACAGTAATCATGACTCTGAAACACCTTTTTGCAAAAGATATGTTAAGTACTTCAATTTGTAGAATTAGAAGCTACTTTGAAACAATTGTCCTAACTGAACATAATTGCTATAGATGTGACCTTGAGGAGTAACAAGGAATTGAGTAATCCTATTTTGTATCTATAGAATGTTTTCCAATCTAGACAAAGCACAGATGTTTTATCCCCACATAACAGTTCCATCTGAGATAACAAACAGGTTATGATAGATGTTGTACATCATGAGCAGGACTGTTCCTCCCCCAGGTCCATGCAGTCCAACCAGATAAAACAGGTGAGATTCGGGAGGGATGCTGGGAATGCCCATCCAGTAGAGTAACATAAAAACTGAACCAAGAAACTGGACCAAGACTGAAACAGAAAAGAATACTGAACTAGTGGATGCCAGAAGTTTTTTTACTAGAACCAAACACTTGAGACTCTTTCACAACATGGAAAAACAGCTATTACTGTGAAGGAATACAGTGCTGGGAACCAGGTCACCTTGTGGCTTTAAATAGATTTCCAGCCTTAAAGAACGGAAGAGGTTAGACAGGCACTGCTTGGAAAGGGAGTGTGGTATCAGAGGGAGCAGAGATGAAAGTGAAGAAGGCTGACAAAGTAAAGGGAGCAAATTTCTTTGGAGGGCTAGAAAGTACTTCTTCCATAGTCTATAAAAGTCCAGTTTTCTGTTGCTTTTTGGTTGGATGGAATTGTCTTGACCTTTGACTGCAAATAAAGTCTGAGAGATTTTGCGTAATAAGGACATTGTTACCCACTGTCCTAAACAGCAGGAGACAAGAGCAATCTAATGCTAACTCTGCTGTTACCACATACTTCCCAGACTCTCATGTCTGGCCAGAGGAATTTATTTTCATTCTCATTTTTGATTTACAGCAAATAAAGGCAGGAAAACCTTTGCCTTACTACTGAAGAGCAGTAAGGTGTTATGCAACAATCTACTTTTTGATTTCCAGTACTTTTGGATGAGATCTAATTCTGTTGTCTAATACTGACAAAATATTACCATTAGTGAGACAATTCTGGTGAAGATATATACACAAGCAATTATAATTTATAAATTGCATACTACTTTATATATATGTAGTTTACAAACTGTGAAGAATAAAACAAATATAGATACATAAAATAGAATACATAATGAAACAAGCAGATAGAAGGTGATTTAAGCTAATTAAAAATTGCCCATGCTATCCTCATTATGATCCCTAATGCATTCATTTCTGTTAGAATCTTTCATCTCTCAGGTCTGCTGAAACAAAGGAAAGAAAACTAATTAGGATTATTCAATACTTTTTTTGTTTATGTATGCTGACTTTTTTCCTTTAGAAAGTAGACCTTAATAGGGATAAACTAGGATACTTCCCTGCTTGTCCACAAATTGTTACCTATGTTGCAACAGTAATTGCATTTGTTGTTTTTTAATTTAAAAGACTATTCCAGCTGCAAGAGCAGCCAGAATTTTATCAGTGAATGGCAAAAGCTCTTCTACATTCTTGAAATCCTTGGAATGTGCCCTAAGCAGTGCTCAAACTATTTCAATTTTTAAACTCAAATCAAATTAATTCATAACAATGCCAGTTTCTTTCCACAGTCTGTAAAGACAGCTTAGACTGACTGGCATAGGTGAATCCCTTCTTGCTTCTCGTCTCCTGCCTATTATCTCAGTAGGTGGTTGGAAATGTTTTTTCCTAGCGTGATAATCACCAATGAGAGGAACAGGAAGAAGCATTTATATGCTGAGAGTGGAAGAAACAGTTTATTTCAATTATACTGAGTTTCCTGCTTCAGCACTTAGTGATGGTATCCAGTGTAACTTTAGACCATTCTCTTAAAATCAAAGTCTGGTCTTTTTGGATGTGCAGTTTTACAGAACTGCAGAATCATAGAATCATTTATGTTGGAAAGACTCCAAGATCATTGAGTCCAAACTGTGATCCATCACCACCTTGGCAACTAAACCACAGCACTGAGAGCAGCACCTCAGTGTCTTCCTTGCAGTGATGGGCGCAAAACTGAGCACAGCATTCAAAGTATGGTCTCACCAGTGCCAAGTACAGGGGCATGATCTCTGCACTGGTCCAGCTGGACACACTATTTTTGATACAATATTTTGAGATTGTGGTATCCTACAAAATATTCCTAGAGAAACTTATATAGGAAAAACTAATTTTAAAGGTAATTTATAACTCCATCACAGAAAAAGAAGCAAAGAAGAGTATCTCTTTACCTTGGCAGCATTCTTCCTAGTGTCTCCTGTACAAAATAGAAGCTGAAATTTCTGTGACGCACACATATATCCCCATGAATTTCGTACTTAACATGCTTCTTAAGACAGGAATTTGAGGACTGTTAGACAAATTTGACTTTTTAAGAAAATTATCACAAAGACATTATTCTTGCTTTTTCTATTTCTACATATTTTTTGTAAAACAAAATGAAAAACCACACATACAAACATGCATACCAAAAATCCCCCAACAATGACAAAATACTTGTGGCTTAATAAAAAATATATCACCTTTCAGTCTTAAAGGTAAAATTGTTAGGGTTAGGTATTAATAAAAATTTTTAGAAGTCTCTTTAGAAAGAAGCGTACAAACTACATTCAGAATAAATACAGTTTGTTATTTTATAATCCAATGCAGTTATTTAACATAAACAGGATAAATTTGGAGTCAATGATTTGTGCTACCTTGCCCTTACAAAAAAATACAAGTGGTCACTTAAAAGTGAATGTGGCATTTAAGAAACTAAACCATCAATAACACTGGTATTATAGTAGAGCCAAAGCCATGAAAGAAAGAAGAAATCAAGATTGTAGGGGAAAGTCAGAACTTGGAAGAATTGTCAACCAGAACTGAAAGCCCAAAACTGAAACACTCTCCTGTAGAAGTGAACACATCTGAAATCCAGCTGGAGTGTGGGAGAATCACAGCAATACAGAGCAGCTGAGCTGGGGATGTACCTCTGGGGATCATTAGTCAAACTCATGCTGCAGGCAGGATCACTAACAGCAGGTTCCCCAGGATCATCTTCACTCAGACTTTCAGTATCTCCAAAGTTTTTCTATACTTACCTCTAGTGTTTGACCACCCTCATAGTAAAAAAAAGTTTCTTTCTTATATTCAAATAGCATGTCTTGTACTTCAACTTGTGCCTGAAAAACAGCCTACAGATCTGCTCTAGCAGCTTCATTCCTTTTTCTAACTTGGTGGGGGAAGAAAGTGGGATTTTGTTGGCAGGCAGTTCAATAAATTCACAAAAATACCAGAAGGAGGATGGTAGTGTCATGAAGTTTTATTAAAAAGACATATGAAGCTGAGTAATGTGTCAGTGAGAGAGTTTTTTGCCACTTAAAAGCTGGCAAGTGGATGCCCTATGTGTGGGACCTCAGATGGGTCTCTTTTCCTTCTCTAGCCATTCCCAAGAGGAAAGCAGGAGATTGCAATTACTGTGGAAACCCCCAGGAAAGACAGAGAGAAACCAGCTGTCCACAGTCTTGGTGGTAGTAAAGGAAGACAAGGAGCTAAATGGAGGCTATTTACCTGAATTTTCTGAGGACTGAACTTAGGGGGGGGTGGGTGGAATCCAGTGAAGGAGACATTCCTCCTTTGAGTTACGAGTGTACTTCATGGCAAAGTCTGTAGTGAGCTCTCAATCTGATCATTTCTTTGGCCATCAATCTATCATTTCATGGTCTATATTTGCCTCTATCTATATTTGCAAGAGAAAATATGCCTCTGTTCTTACAAAATGTAAATGCCTCTGAAGAAAGTAAAGTAGATATAGGAGAAAATTCTGAACATGCAGAAACATTTTTTTGCTGTGAGAGTGACCAAGAACTGACACAGGTTGCCAGAGAGATGGTGGACTCTTCATCCTTGCAGATATTCAAAAGCCATCTGACATGGTCCTGAGAAACCTGCTCTAGATGGCATTGCTTGAACAGGGGAGTTGGACCAAATGACATCCAGAGGTTGCTGCCAGCCTCAACCATTCTGTGGTTCTAAATTTTTATGAAAGTAGTTAGATCTCTAGAGGAGTACTGAAGGTGTTGCACTGACCCTCTTTCAAGGTTCCACACCTTACTTAGGAACAAGTTTCAGGCAATTCTGGAGTTTGAAGTCAACATTTTGAGAGGAAAAGGCTCAATTCATTCCTTGAAAATTAACTCTTTTTTTAAAGCCCACAGGCCATTTTTTGTTATGCCCAATGGCCCGTGGTTTTAATCGGACCATGCTCAAGGGATGCACCAGGTCCTGTGTTTCACCTGTGTCACTAGTAGTTCCCAGAACTTGTGTCTTTCCCCGGGTGCCTGAAAATATGTGCTAGCTGAGGGGAGTGGATATATCTCTGGGATATTTTTTTTTTCTCTGCACGGAAAATTTCAAACTTCTCCTCTTTAGGTACTGTTGCTTTAACTCACAGTTTTTGCTGCTTGGTGGAATTGCAGATCTGAGGGTTGGTTGCTTTGTGAAGTGAAGGCCCACACACCATACGTGAGCTGTGGAGGGGGAGAGAAGAAGGCAGTTAGTGACGTTTGCTGCTTTCAGAGACTGTACAGGAGAACATCTCTGATTTCAAGGACCCCTGTTCCCTGTCTCTGTACAACAGTGCCTGGCTATGGTTATGGAGAAGTGCTTTGCAGCAGAAACACAATAAATATGATAGCCAACCAGACTGAGCTCAAATGACCATAGTGGCACAATAAATTAGTGGAAGATACCAAGATAGCACTGGGGAAACCTGAGAAAAAACTTGCAAGAGGTTTTATGGTTATATGTGTGCAACCACTGACTTCCAAAGACAAATGTCATCATTCCAGGCAGTGGGGATAGTACCATTCATTTGAACTGCTGTCACTGAGTGGCAGGAGCTGAAGATTTCCTTTAGCACATTGACTCCTAGGCTGCAGACAGCAGGGGAAGAAGGGAAGAAGAAGCTGATAAAGTCTAAAGCAGGACAAAATCTCTAAGATATTGCTGGAAATTTAAGTAATTTAGCACTAAAGGTAGCACTAATAATTTAAGATAGACCTCGTTCTCCTCAGTTTCCCAATGGTTTTCAATATGATAGAGGAACTGTCTAGATTGCTTCCCTATAATTATTAGTAAACATCTTATTTGCTATGTCTCTTATTAGAAGTAGAGCCTAAATACCTCAGTCTAATTTTTACTTATTCATGAATGCCTGCTTCATTGTTCTAAATTAAACCATGCTCTTAGAGAGGTAATAAAATTATCATCAGAATCTATTCAAAACAAATTCAAGAGTGGATACTCAAAGCAGTCAACACTGAAGTCGTCCAGAGCATGTGTGAGTATGTAAGAACTGTCATATACTGTTCTGTATATACTATTTAATTGTTACAGTTGTATTCGACATAGGAAAATGACTCCTTGATCTAAATGGTTTCGAACTTGCAAGACTCATCCTCCACTGCTTAAATTGCACAGATTCATAGACAGCAGAGAAGCAGTGTTGTTCAGCGCTAGATCTGGATCACAAAACTCAGCTGTATTTCAGCTAAGTACCACCACAAGAAACATAGCATTAAGACGCAGTCACCATGCTCAGACACAAAGTCACTATCTATCATGCAAACTCCATTTCTCACAGCAAAACATTTACTAACCTTCTGTCTGAGAAGAAAATTGCACTGTACATTTCAAAACAGTTTTCCTAAAATGCATAAAATGAGTAATAGCCAAAACAGGCTTTTAACGGGTATAGTCATATAGTGTCAATACAAGCAAAATCAAATACAACTCTTTTGAGTATTCTTTTCCCCTCACTCTAGTTATGTCCCATATTTTAATGAATACGTATTGCTAACCTATTAGCGGGCAAGAGAATCTGCGGTGAAATTAACCAAGATAATTCTGTCCAAATTTCCAGACTTTGTCCATAGGAAGAAATGTTTTATCACAAATGCAAGACAGACAGCTGGATATGAAAAAGCCAACAGAGCTGCTAAGACAGACAGATGCAAGTTCTGCTCTACCTATTCAGCACTCCACAGGGAGCCACTGTAGTGAATGGAGGATGGGTTGTGCTATCTGTTGTATAGGGATGTGTTTCTGAGGTCTCTCCTAACAGCAATTTGCTCATTCTCATGGATTCATGCCTCTACAGAGTTCATTGCTCCACTTCTCTCTGTGTTAACCAGGAATGCAAGTCCATATTTCAAAGGCAGAAAGGTCTAACAGTTTCAAGAGCATCTTGTCAGCTGGAAGACACGGCTCAGAGGACACCAGGAAAAAAAGTCATCTGAGGTAAACCTAATCTTGTCAAAATCTTGTGTGGAAACATTGAAAATATAAATGTTTCCTGTAGACAAATGTCTATATGCAATATGGATACAACTTCTGATTAACAGTCACCTAACCTATGGAAGATGATGTTTTTGGTTTTTTTTTCCACAGCAGGACACTAATGATTCTGCTGTCATTAACAGTTTTATTTTGCTCAGCTTCTGGCTCAACAGGACCATTTAATTCTTCTGACACGTTATCACTGATCTTATCAAAAAGCATAAGGATAGGATTTTTATTCTGGTAGAAAACTAGACCACAGTAGCAGGTCTGCATTAGATAAATATGCCTGTGATTGATACAAAATAAGCCCCTGCTCAATGTGTGTAACCCCCAAGTTACCGTGGAAGAACAGTCAGTTTGATATCCTGCTTTTAACTCCCTGTGGTAAGCAATTCCATTACTCCCCAGCCATACTTGGCATATATAATATAATTCTGCTTACAATTTCAACTATTAACACTATGGTAAGGAATACTAGCAAACTATAAACATTTGGTGCATAAAAGAAAGCTTTATGATTTACATAAAATCTACAGTACAATTTTAATCTCAGATCATAATGATTATTTTAGTGTTTACTGTGATTGCTGAGGGTAATTTTAGGGTAGCTGATCTCTGCTGAAAGGGTATGTCCTTTAAATAAGAAAGGATAGATTAATGTCAGAAAAATATTATTGATTTAATGTGTTAAATACTTTTATGTATCCTGGTAGATATAATTTCATTTTTACAAGCATTTTAAAAGGTAGTCTGGTTTCTGTGTTGTCATGTACTAGCTTGTCTCCCACTGGAATGGAGGATTTGTTACAGACTACTGACCTGAAACTTAATTCACAGAAGAAAGGAGAGCATGGTAGCTGAATCCTACACTTCCTTAAGTATGTATTTTCACTATCAGCTGCATCTGCACTTTCTGTCCTGCATTCTGAGAAGAAAAAAAAAAAAACAAAAAAGAGCAATAGTATTCTGGTGTCATATCTTTGATACTTCCAGGACATAATATTAATAGCGTAATGTAGCCAGGTCATTTTGTTTTCTACATGCCGGTACAGTGAAGGCCCTAAGGCATGTCTTGACGTTTTCCACTGTTGACTACACAAAGGCTTCCAGTTTTGATTTGCCAATTGCTAATCTTAGTTGACTAAAACCACAGCCAAATTCTCCTGAGAAACAGTTAGATCGCATTACCCAGTGCATTACTCATAGTTTATATGGCATTCACTTACTGCACTGAACTGCACCTAAGCATTGCACCTGATATATTTTAAGGGATTTGAATGATGCTGGCTGGCAGTCATGTAACTTCATCAGCTGTGACACAGCTGCTATACACCTTTATGACCTCTTGATACTTTATAATTTTTAATGTGTTCAGAGCTAGTCAACAGAAATGCAGTAATGTCATAATGCCACCTACAGGCCCTGAACAGTCCCAGTTTCTCTTGGTGACCCTGCCTTCCATATTCAGCCAGACAACTAAAAGAAAGGGCTGGTAGAAAAAGAAATCATAACAAACCCTTCCAACTGAGAGTCAAATTATAAGTAATTCAAACAAATTTCTACACTATAATTATTAATAATGAGTTTTCTCACCATCCTAGTAATTTCTGCCAGGAACAAGGCAGAGGTAGCTTTTCATATAGTATTTATAAACGCAAGCCATAGCCTCAGTTAAGAAGTAAGACAGCGTAAAAACAAGTGAGCAGTCCTGAATGTCGCATTGAAGTTGCATTATTTTCAGTCCTTAAAATTACTGCGAAGCTGTTGGTCTACAGTGGTTGGTATTGCTATAATATAGATATGTCCAGCCTTTCTGATCTCAAACACTAGCCAGCAAACCTTCAAATATCCAAGGGCCACAGGATAGACATTATATGTTCTAGAGATCTGAGGGAGGAAGAGAGCTCCAACTGTGGTTCACAAAAGGTGACAACAGCTCCCAAGAGGTCCCACTGCTTCACTGGGGTATTGCCAGCCTTAACACAGCCTACTGATTTGCTCCCTCAAACCCAGATTCAGATTACCCAGAAAGTGCCACACCAGTTCAGCTTCCCTGTTAATCATGTGGCACAATCTCACATATGGCTTGAACTTCTGATGGTCTGCACACGTCTTAAGGCCCATCTTTGCCATCCTGTTATGTTTGCCAGCAGATATGATTTTGTGCAACCACGGAGATTGTTAAAGTTGACTGGTGTTTTTGCCTCTGTTCTGTCAGGTTAAATGGGAAAAAAGTGGAAAAAACCTCACCAAAACACATACGCCAAACAAAAGGAAAAAAAAAGGTTGAAAAACAGAAACCACAACCCAAAGGGATGGGTCATCTGGCATGGGAAAACCCAGATTACAAAGTGAAAACCTCTGCCCTTGCAAATGTTGCTTTTTTCATGTTTGGAGGTAGAGAATCAGAAATAGAGAGAAAACCTCTGGTTCTGTCTACATTTCAGCTTGTGTTTCCTTTCTTTGAGGATTTGTGAACAGAGAATCCAACAACACTGCTAATGAAAAATGCATTATGAAATTCAAGATTTAAAACTCGAGCAGCTCATTCAGATTTTGACTTTTAACACACTTTTCAGTGCCTTGCTTATTCTCTCATTAGAATAATAAAAACCTCTTACACATTCTCCTTGTAAGCAGATGTCCACTCAGTCTGTGGGTCCCTCCCACCAGCTTTTGCTCATCTCCTCAAAATTACTTTAGTGTTCCTAAGAGAGGCCAGGAGCCACTGAAATTACATGAGTGTTGTATTTACAGTATACATACACATGGCCACTAGTAGCAACAACTGAAAATGTTTCTTTCTTACGTGAGTCCTAACACAGAAGGTGAAATGCCTCTTCTATTATTTGTAGAGAATCATCACATTTAAGAGAGGTCTGTGTACAAGAAGTAATTAACAATCAGAATAGTCGACTTTCTTCTAATTCAAACCTACAGACTACAGGAAGAAAGATGAGCTGCATCCATAAGAAGAGTAATGTCTCAAGATTTTACGAGGCATCATTTTTTCAGTTAATATTTTCAATTTTATGGTTTTCTGTGCTGTTTAAATAAAAACACTTTTATTTTAAATGCTTCCATACAAAAATTAGAATAACGTCTCAGAAGAGTCAGACTGACAGCTTGACAATAGACATCACAGTAGATTCAATTTTGCATGCATTCTTACTGCAGCCCCTGTCAAGCAGCAAAAAAAAATATGCTATCTGAAGCTCTTGCACTTCACATTTGTTGCATGCAGCTATTATTTTATTTGGCTTTGATGTTTCACACAACTTTTAGAAGCAAAGAATCTGCTCTGACAACATGACATTTTCCATATGTCTCCTTAGTTGTATGAATGAGAAAACCTTGGCTAACCCTAATTAGCATTGGCACTGTTGTTTGTAATCTTTGCTTTCTATACAACATTGCTTTAGTAACTTAAGAGTTATGAAAGGTTGTGCCCATTGTGCAGAGGACCAAGAGCACCATGCTGCCAAGGACACTTGACTTTAAATTGCTGGGGAGAGATGGTAGCTGAATCCCACACCTTGGCTACCTGTCCACCTTGTAACTAGGTGGAGGTTATGGCAGGTAATGGTCTGGTTGTAGGCAGGCAGGGATTGCCTCCAGGTGAATTTCTCAATTCCACCTGCTTTGCTTTATGTGCTGAAGGAGTTTTTCAAAAAAGCTGCTCAACCAACAGATGGAGGAGAAGAGACTTACCTGAACTGGTTCACATTTTGCCTCCCGTCATAGGAGCTTCTTTTCTGTTTCGGCTTAAAAGTCATTGCCAGTTCCAGCAAAAGGAACTTAATCTACAAATCAAATGCAGTTAGTCCTAGCTTTTGTAAATATTACCTCTTCCCACTGAATGGGCAAATATCTAACCTCTGCATGTAATCTGGCATGTCAGAGGGCATGTCTGACATATTGTGTGAGAATAATCTGCTTCAGAGCTAGCCACAGGAGAGTGTAGCACACAGCGCTGCTTGTCACCCCAGGTGCTTTCAGCTCCCTGAGATTCAGGATCTGGCGTGATTTCAGAATGCAGCTCCCTGTTTTGGTTGCTGGAAGAAACAACACACCAGAGGGTTGTGCTGCCTCCCAGAGGGACCTGGTCAGGCCAGAGAAATGAGCAGACAGAACCTCATGATGTCTAACAAGCGGAAGTGCAAAGTCCTGCACATGTACAGGAACAACCCCAGACACAAACATATGCTGGGGGCAGGATGCTGTTTCCCTTCTTTACTGCAAGGACACATTGATGGATCATGTTCAACCATGACCACCATGATCCTTGGGTCCTTCATTGCAGAGCTGATTTCTAGCTAGCTGCCCCAGCCTGTGCTGGAGCCTGGGCTTATTCCTCCCTGAGGGCAGGACTTGGCATCTCCCTGTACTGAACTTCATGGTGCTCCTGCCTGCCCATTTATCCAGCTTCTTCATGTCCCTTTGAATGGCAGCACACCCATCTGGTGTATCAGCCAGACATATTCCCTCCTCGTAATGCTTCTTTTTCCTTTTTTTTTAAATTTCCAACTTGTTTTCATTTTGGTTTTTGAAAAAAAATCAGTCCGTCCTGCTTTAAGCATTCTGAAATCAAGTTGCAACTTCCATGTTCTGGCATACACTTTATTGTTTTAAACCATGGATAAGATATGCACTGCTTCCAAATATGTTAAGGTTTGAAATTCTCCAAGATTCTGGACAACTGAGTAACTAAGCCTATTATTGCACATGTTATGTTCGAGCCAAGTGCTTTATCATTAGAATTCAGAACTGCTTCAGTAGTATAAAAACAGACCCACGAAATACATGGAGAAAAAATGAGAACAGCAACAGAAAGAGCTCTTGCTGTGATATTTTTCCTCTCTCTTGTCTTTATTCTTCAAATTTAACTTTAAAAATAGCAAATGACTGAATTGCTAAAAGAAAAATAATTTAATGATTATAAATAAATGTCAAAAATTTAGGTAAAAGCATTTATTGAGGAAATTGGTAACTGTTATCTCTTCCATATCCAACCCTTTGTTCCTCTTTATCCACTTTTTCACTTTCTTTTATTATATATTACCTTTCTAAAGATTGTGTTAGCAACTTAAGTAATATCTTTTCCTTTATCTATAAAGAATGCAGGTAGAGCAAGGTCAGTGTTATAAATTTCTTCTTTCTTTCCCCTGACATAAAGCTTGTTCAACAAAGATCTCTCTCTCTTCACCCCCTGTTTGCACACAAAAATGTTTAACAGACCATTCATTTTACAACATTCGTTTCTAATCCATGATACAACATTTTTATTGGAACAGGAGATTTGGAACATATCCTGTGAATACTACTTTTTCAGTCAGTTGGTCATTTGGTCATCAGCTCATTCTTTTATAGATTCTTGTTTCGGTGTGTAGAAAAAAATGCACTTCTCACTTCTATGTTTAGATACACCAGCATAATAACCACAGCAACTGCAGACAGGTTTCAAAGGCCTTTTGGTAACCATCTATTTTTAACAGCAAAAGTTTAGAACAAGTTAATATCTCTGATCAAAGCTGATAAACATCCTTTGATTTATTACTCCTTATTCACTAAGCGTAATTCAGCAAGGCATCTCTGCTACCAGGGTCCATACAGGTGTTTCATGAGATTCCCACAATCCTTCTGGATGTATCATTATTTTAACCAATTTGTGAATCAATTACTCACCTCCAATTATTTTTCTCTGAGATTAAAGTCCTCCTCTGGAGTCTCTTTCAAATGAGTGTTTGCCACTTCTATTTTCTCTCCTTTTTTGAAGTTATCTTTCATTCAGGATGAGTTAAGAAAATTTCCCTATTCTTTCACATGTAAATGCTACATAGTCAGAGTATCTGAGGGAGTTTCAGGTCTGAAACACACCCTTCAGCCAAACTGAACTTAGTTGGTAAAGGCCTGAAATGGTAGTCATGCCCTCTAGCTCTAGGTATAAAAGTAGTATCCTTCAAGCAGTAATTCTTTGTTTGCTCCCATTTTTTATGTTTCTAAAAAAGGTTTGCGTAGCATAAAGCAGCTGTGTCCCATTTAAAGGAAATAGAAGCCAACATATTTTCTATTAGAAATATTCCTTCTGAACAAGCAATTATTTTGTAGTCACATTCTTCCACCACTTTTTCTATTATACCTTGTGCTAGCAATTCATGACATGGTCCCATTCCACTATAACAGAGTTTGGAAAATGAATCTGAAATTAAATATTCTTTATTTTTGGAAACAGACAAAAACATAAGGGTTGGCTTTTAAAAGCTTTATACTTCCCAGATAGATTTCGGTTCCTTACAATTAGGTTGTATTCTGGTTACAGTGTGTTCTACTATTTGTCTTCCTCCAAGTTTCCAACATACTTTTGTTCCATCCAGAGCAATGCTCCCATTTTTCTATTTAGGCTTCCAGCTTGCATGCAGAAAGCTGTGTATCAACCCTTGAATTTCTTCCTAACCCTTTTTGTATATGGCACTTCATTTATTCTATCTTTTGAACATTGCCTTGTAGCAATGTCTTTATCTGTCCTTTTTTTTCCTTTAGGACTGTAGAATTTTAGTGATTTTTATCCACAGTGGGTGGGTTCTAGAAAACTCTATGTTATTTTACATCTGTTTCCTTTCCTCTTTGTTAAAAGATCTCTCTTGACCTTTACTTATCAGCAGCTTGGTCCCCTTCCAACAAAGCCAGAAAGGTAGCGCTCTAGAGAAGCTTATTACAAACCGGATTCTCAGTCCCTCTTCCAGCACGTGAGCACATCAGATGCAAATAAAAAAAAAATTTAAAAAAGGGTTAAAAAGATACAAGAATATGTAATGTATATATGGTAGATATGGTGAATGCCTTGTCGCCAGATATTACTGCTGCTGAGACTATACCTGTGCTCAGGAAGTGTTTGGACAAATTCATGAAATATTAACCTTTTGGAGTTTCCTATACACATGGAAAATATGTCCAGCTCAGGAATTCCTTGAATCGCAAATACAGGGGGCTAGTATCATGCATATAATGCTGGTGATAGTGTAATACGAAGCAAATCTTTTTACAAGCAGTTGGAGAACTTTTTCTGAATGTGACTGCTTTATATGCCCCTTTTAACCTAGAAGACCAATTTGTATCACTGTCAGCATTTTATAGGTAACTCCTGAAGTAGGGAAACAAGGAAAGTCAGGAAGAATGAGCAAAAGGAATGAAACTCTGTGGTTCAGTTGTGGTTGTGTGAGGAGAAGAGAGGCACTCAAATTTGTTGACTCAATGGTGGCCCTTGCCCTTAGTGGAGATCTTTTTCCACCAGTACACAGAGTGAGGGGATCCTCTTGACTTCTCTTCCCCTGTACTCATAATTCTTCAACTCCTTTGTACATCTTATACAGTAAATGTTCAGGAGGAAACAATGTCTGCAGGTTAGTAGCTGCAACACCATACTCAAGGAAAAAAAGAAAATAAAAAACTGCTGTTGAGGTTTATATAATGACAGATAAATGATGTCATTCATTCTGTCTGAAGGCAGACCTCAGCTATATTTAATTCAAGATATTGCCCTCCAGTATGGCCCAGAGAAGAGACTCAAGTCTGAACACAGGGATACAGAGCATGGTCTATGTACGCCATGAACGAATCTTCAACCATGACCACCATGACTCCTGGGTCCTTCATTGCAGACCTGATTTCTAGCCAGCTGCCCTTAGCCTTTCCTGGAGCCTGGGCTTATTCCTCCCTAAGGGCAGGACTTGACATCTCCCTGTATTGAACTTCATGGTGCTTCAACTACATAAATGGTGGGCACAAAGACGAAGAAATGTTTTTTCTATAATCACAAGAGACAAGACATGAAAAAGTAAATTTATACTGCCATGAAGCACTTTTCGGTTAGGAAGTAAGAAGTCACTTTTAAAGTGACTTTTAAGAAGTCACTCCATTTAAATGCATTTAAATGGTTGAATCAATTACATAGGAAGGATAAGGAAGATCCATCAGAAACTTTTGATACAAACATGTCAGAAACAACACAGTCTTTGTAATAGAATACTTTAAGTGACCTCTTAATACCTCTTTTAAACCTTTTTTTTTCTTTTTTATTGTTCTACTATATGCTGAAGACAGTGAAGAATTCAGATACAATGATAGGAATCTTGTGTAAAATAGATAAGTGGAGACTGTGTTTGAGAATATCACAACCATCTCACAAGTATTTCACAATCATTCTTCTAAAAGATCTATGTACTGGAAACAGTGGTTTGAATGAAAACCAAGCAAAGTGCAGGATAAACCTTTGGCTACTCATATGCTGAATGTTTACAAAAGGATAAATTATTCTGTCATTTATCCTAAATGTCACAGGTGTGTAGTATATAGACTTAAAGATGAAGTTTGGATGAGATTATACTGATATTTCATTTTATGAGGTATCCACACTTCGTAGTTGAACAAAAACTTCATCGTATCATTCATCATGATCAGATGCAACAGAAGCTCAGATTCTTATCAGTTCATATTATAGTATAGTTTTCTTTTTAAATTGGAGCAAACTCTGACAGAAATTACCATGCCTAAAAATTATTTTCAAATTTCAGTCCTGTTTTTCTTCCAATGTTTGTTTTTGTGTTATTAAAATTGGTTCCTTCGTTACTGCAACACCATCCTAGAGAGTCTTTTGTGGTAAAATTATTTTACAGTTTTTGCCATGAAGATGTGCCTAGGCTTGAAAACCAGTGCTTCTAGAAAGCAATACAATAATCATCTCCTGTATTGATTTTTCAATAAGTGCAAAATTTGAAAATTTTAACTTTATGTAGTCTAGGTTTTTCCTTTGTATGTTTCTCTTCTCTGATAAGGCTCTTCCTGTAACTATAGCCAAGTTAAAAGTTAAAAAGTAATATTAAAATAAGAGTATGCTGAAATAGAAAAAGTACCATTAAAACTAAAATATATGCTTTGATCCAGGAAAAAGCTAACACTTCTGATTTTATTGTATATGCCACTGAAGCTCTATCGACTCACAAAGCAAGTAACTATGCATAAATACACTTTAAAATTTGCTGCTGTTTCATGTAGCAACAATTGCAACAGAAGCTCTTGAAATATGTATGTTGTATGTACCTGAATAATTTATATCTCTTAATTTATTCTGTGTGAATAAGCAACAAAGACAAAGACAAAGAAGGGACCTTAACATTGCTCAACATAAAGAGATGCTGAGCAAACCAATGCAAGAGGTAGACTATTTGTCTATGTCAAGGAAAGGAACCAAGTTCTACTTGAACTTACACACTTTGCTCATTTCTAGAAGTAAAGCACTTGCCTTTTGCATAGAGGGAAAAAAAAACTTCTTTGGTAACTATTCAGTTCTCTTTAAAAAATATTCGTCCTTCTTTAAGAAAGATTGATCCTATGTCAGTAGTATCAACAACACAGTATGGAACAGGAAGTAAATGTTTTTTCAGTATCAAAGATAAAGAAAACATCTATGAAGCCTAAATCTTCTCAGTAAGTGTTATATATAAAAAGTTCTTTAGTGCTAGGAAGTATTGAAGACATGGGAGTGAGATTCAAACATACCATGTCAGCCTCCACTGTGCCTCCCACAGTCAATGGAATGACATGCTGATCATTCTTCAGTAAACTTAGCAGTTGCATGACTTTATTCTTCGAAATACTTACATTTTGTAGGTGAAGGTAGCCTTTGGATCTGCCTCTCACTGAAATACCTTGTGATATTTTATTGTCTGAGCATGATCATGGAGGCTGAGTTTAACTTATTAACATTAATGACTGGCCAGCTTGTCTTTCTCTGTGCCTTCCATTACTTAAAATCAACTTGTTGGCTTAGAATTATTAAGGTTTGCTTTATTTCATGTCTAGCAGTCATGATGCCAAAACCAATGGTATTCAGACAGAAGTACCTGAGCCCACACCATCTGCTGTCAGCTCTCTGAAGTGAGTTAGAGCTGTAATTGACTTGGGTATTAGAGCAGATACATTTACAAAAAGCCCTTATCACAAAAATCCACAGGGGGTATTTATTCTTCCTTGGACATTTCTGCTGGGGCAGAGATTTTCAGTTCCTCATCATTCTGGAGGCAGTCATTCACTTAATTTTGCTTGAATTCATCTTCCTGAAGTGCATGTCCTTGGCTCAGGACACAGGGTCACACATTGAGCTGCGTGCCTTCACACTTCATCCATCCAGCGATTTTTTTGTCTGGTCCTGTTCCACCCCACTGTCATTGCTGTATTACAAACAAAGTAGACTTCAGACACCAGAAAGCTATGGCAAAGTGGAGCAAACATACATCAGTTATTTTCTTTAATACAAGAGGGATTGAAACCCAGGAGTGATTTTCCATCTCTAAGTGCATTATTATGGTTCCTGTTTAGCTGCCTCTCATTTCAAGGGCAGTATGTTAGAAGGATTCTGGGCTTTTATTGATTGTTGTTGTCATAATTAGCCACTGTAATGGAATTAAGTGAGACTGTGTCTTGTTTGGACCTTGTACCTAGGGAAAATATAAGGACAAAACCCAACCAAAAAATCTCACAGTCAAAGGTTGCAAGTGGATTTTGGATTGTTTTGAGCTCTTTGAGGGAAGGGAGAGAAGCAAAGGCAGAAAAGATGTTATTGTAATGTTGAGTTGGCGTCCTTGGACGTTTGTGGAAAGTGCCTCGCTGGGGGTGGATTTAGATATGAGTGTTTATGATTGGTGTCTCAAGAGACTGCATTTAGATTATTTAAAAAAATAAATTTTAAATCGTTTAATTTATATGACATTCAGTAACATAAAGAGCAGAAATAATGGTAAACATTCAGTCTCATGACAATGTGCACTCACAAGTCTTATGCATCTGTTTGAGTCTTTCACCAGGGGATTTCCAGTCATGTGAAAGCTGTGTGCATTTCTAGGCAAGTACCCTCCTGCTGACAGGGAGAGTTTGGAATGTTTAAAGTGTGATCATTAAGAATATTCTTGATATGAACCTCAAAGCAAACTAAAGATTAATTCACTGGGATTATCTGCTTATTTCTCATAATTAGCAAATTTTAAGACAGTGTATGATGAAGGGGTTCTCCATCACAACTCCTGATATTTCATTAGGAGGAGTTGAAGAAAGTAAAGAAAATTACTGGTCACAAGTACTAGCTTCAAAGACACACAGAGATTTTTTTTCTGACTGTTCATGTAAAGTTTGTTTATTTTCAAATTATTAGTAGTCTGACAGGTCCCATTATAATTGTCTGCTCTGTTTTTCTTTTTTTTTTTTTTTAGGCTAGTCTTCCTTTTCTTATTAAAAGCACCTTTCACACATTTATAACTTAAAGCACACTGTTAATCAATTACATTGCCTCATGTCATGAAATTTTTGTTTAAAATAGTAAGATCCTTTTTATCATGGGAATATACTGCATGCTCACTCTTTCTTTCTTTCTTTCTCAGGAACTGGGTGCTATAAACTTAAATAATGCACTTTATTCAAAAGGAATTCAATTGAAAATGAACTATTGACATGGCTCTTGTTTACAGTAAGGTCTGTCTGGTTAAATTTAAAGCTGTATTTTATTGACATGGAGAACAGCAGGTACATCTAGTAATTTTATATCTATAAAAATAAATTAGGCATAGGAAGTATTGTATGTATTGCAATTTTTTGCCTTATATCTAGCAATGTAATCCAACTTTTTGTACCAAGAGAAGTTATAACCTAAATGGTTAATGGAAATATATCCATTTGAACTCTGTGAAATCAGCCCAAACCTTCTTCAGTAGTTTGAAAGAGCAACAGAATGCTATCTGCGTAGAGGATGCTTTTCCATATTTCCAGCCTAGCCAAATATTACAAGCAAAGGTAGCATACACATGTGGGAATGTGTGTGTTTGAAGACATACAGGTTTTTGTGGGCTGCTCTATCCCTCCAATTTTTAAGAAGCTGGCAAAAAGAAGTGTAAAATGTCTCAGAGAAAGCCAGTTTTATAAGACTTTCTATGATTCATTGCATCTACTCCACATACAGTGGACTAGCAGTTGAACAAAGGAAAAATATAAAGAATATTGTTTTGCAGGTGTTATTTCTGTGTGCTTAGATATATTAGAATGATCCTTTATTATTTTTCTGGCTACCTAGCTACTCTGAGAGAGGACAGACAGCAATGTCATTCAGAGAAAATGAGTAAGCAACTGCAGAAATGCCAAGCAAGCACCTCTTGTAAAAATCAGTATTGGGCCAAGAAAACAAGAAGTGGAGATATTTTTATTAAAAATGTTTTTTTCCACTCACCCACCACATCACCACCTGCTTTGGAAGACAAGCACTAGTTTTATATCTTAGTGCTCTGTCTGGATGCACACATAGAGCAACATTTTTGCAATAGTTTCTGGACTCATGTTACCTTAGTCACTCACTTCTAAACCTGCTCATTACTTTTAATGTTGCTGAATCTTTTCTCTAAAGCAGTGTGACATGCACGGTTGAATAAAAGACATAATTTCCCTTTGAAAACTTACTGGCATGAAGGAAGCTAATGATTTTAGTCTGGCACTTAAGCTGCAAGGTAAGTAAAATGAACTTTTTATCCAATATTTGATGGCTTTGCATTTCAGATATGCATCTATTTTATGCTAATGTGTTAGACAATTTTTTGGTGTAATGGAAAATTTCAAGGGTCATCTAAAAATTTCTAAAATAAAATAACTATGCGCAATTTGTTTAAATCTCATATATAATCATACTGATTGTGCAACTCAAATAACTGGAATCACATGATACCAGCTCCTGGGTCTGGATCATCCAGCCTTAGGAATCAGAAGACTTAGAAACTTTCTTATTTCTTACATGTGTCAGTTTTGAAAGTTAGCCCCAAAAATATTCTCTCCTCCACAGGAGACATAGAGAGTACAATGTTCTAGTTCTTCTGTTCCCCTGGATCCTTGGGTCATGACATCCCTATTTCACTAGTCTCTATTAAAGTCTCTTTAGCGTGCCTCCTGCAGTGTTGTTAGTAGACCTTGACATTATTACAATGAGTATCATTCCCCAGTCTCCTTCCATGGGCCCCATTTCTGAGGTGAGCATCTTTTCCCTTCATGTTTCAGCTATATTCATACAAGTCATTGTCTTGTTGTCAACCTTGGTCAGGCTTTGAAGAGGTGTGTGAAATACAGACCATAAGAAAGCACCGGTGGAGGAACAGCTACAAAAAGAGCAGGGATGTCTATGGAGGCATGAAGGTAGAGTGTGTGCCAAAAATAATTATTCCTACCAGGTGTAAGGACCCAAACAAGTAACTTCTTCCTACTGTGCTTCTCAGACAGCTGCTGCTGGGGAGTTGATGTTCCAGATCTAGAAATTGCTTGGAAGAAGCAGAAAGCAGGCTGAGGAGCAGCATTGAGGAGTCAAGAGCTGTGGCCAAATCAATATATAGAAAGAAAGAAACTTCTGAGATTAATCTGAAATAAGCGTTGTATCAGCACTGTACTACTCCTGGTCTTGATGAATCTCCTCAGCAGAAAGCTGAGAAGCATATTATGAACATCTATCCCTTTCTCCTCCTTTTTTTCGCCACCTGGCCATAATGCATTTCTAAGATGGCCTGCTCCTTTCCAAGCTTATCCCTCTCTGAAAGAAGATTGAAGAAATCCTGACTGGTTTTTGGGAGCAGCTTTGGCATCATCAGTTAGAAGTCAGCACAACTCAGCCAATTTTACAGTCAGAAGGTGTTGAAAAATGGGAAAAATGAAAGTACTGGCAGCTTTCATGAAATTCTTCTGAAAACATAAATCAGTCCCGTCTGTTCACTGTGAGCAGTTAAATCCATTTCACTATACAAAGAAAGATGAAGTGATTTTCTGGTGAGCAAAGAAAAATCTGTTGTATAGACACTTTTCCTCCACCTCTGTTTATTAAGAAACAGATTTTGCTGTGCTCCAGAGTGGTCTCTTCTCCACTGTATTCACCTGTGCTCTTGAAGCATCCCAAAACCATCTGGTTCCTGCTACCACAGTTCAAGTAAGAGCAAACTGAAGGCAGTGAGCTGAAGCCTGTTTGAAGGGGACCTGCCCCTGTTGCACACATGCATGTCAGACAGCGCAGGGTGTAGTTGGGCTTTTCCCCTTCTGACACAACTTTCCTGAAAGCCATCAGAGTAGGACCATCAGCCAGTCTGGGTTTGAACTCAGACTCTACATAATGATAGTGCAGACACAGCAGTCCAACAGGCAGACCTGCAGAGAACCCCTATGCAATTCTATCCAGGAAGTCAGATAATTTGATACAAAACTGCAGTCCTGAGCTAGAGTTCTTTCAGTCACAGAATCATAAAATCATTTAGATTTGAAAGCATCTTTAAGATCAAGTTCAACTATGAACCCAGCACTGCCAAGTCTGACACTAAAAGATGTCCCTAAGTGCTGTATCTACATGCCTTTTAAATACCTCCATTGATGACGAGTCCATCACGTCCCTGTGCAGCCTGATCCAATGCCTGATCACTGTTTCAGTGAAGAAATTTTTCCTGATATCCAATCTAGACATTCCCTGGCACAACTTCAGGCCATTTCCTCTCCTGTTACTTGGGAGAAGAGACCTATGATAAGTCAAAGCTAGTTAGTCACAAAATGGTTCAACTCTTTTCAAACTTGTTTTTTTTAAATATAAGGTGGTAAAGAGATCAAAGCAGAGCTAAGAACTTAGCCAAAACCATTCCTATTTTGGTGCAAAAGCCCCAGATAAATACACGTGACCAAAAGATGGAAGGCTGTAAGTCTTAAAAGGGTTTAATGACAAAATGGATGCATAAAGCTATTGTGGCCCTCTAGAAAGGATTTATAGTATTTGAATTTTCACAATTCAGGATCAGAATCTGTCTGGTGAAGACAAAACCGTCTTGCAAAGGGTCTTCTTCAAGCCATTTTTGTGAGCTACATATTGTCAACAAGAGGGGGGAAAAAGGCAGATCATTAAATCATTATTTTCAAAAGGTTCTTAATTACATTTACTGCTGGAGAGAGGACAGTTTTTAAAATGGATAGTAAGGCTGCATGGTAACAAAAAGAAAAAAGGTGAGTCAGCTCTCTGTTCTGAGGCAGGAACTTCTGAATGTCCCACATTTACTGGGAAGTTCACATATAATTTAATAATTCATTCATTTTGCTCATCTGTATAATTTTTATGGCATAAGAGGTAGTGGCATGTTTCCAGCATCTTCCTAAACAAATCCTGAAAATATAAGTCTGCAACTGAATATGCCAAGTGGAGATTTTAGAGGCACAAACACAGCAGATGTTCAGTTCTCGATTTTTCTTTTCCTTTACATTTTACAATTAGTTCCTTTAGCAGTGTTAGAATTTACAAGTAGATAATTTTATTTTTACATAAGTTTGCTAATCAGATTTAATTGTAATAATTGCAAAAGGGATGAAGCTGGAACAGGTTACCCAGAGAGGTTGTAGATGCCTCATCCCTGGAAACATTCAAGGTCGTGTTGGATGAGGACCTAAGCAACCTGATCTTGCTAATAATGTCCTTACTCGTTGCAGGGGCTGTTGGGCTAGACATCCCTTAAAGTTCCTTTTCAACCCAAACTGCTCTATTATTTTGTGATTCTATGAAATTCTATGTAAATTCTATGAAATTCTATGTAAAAACAGAATACAACCTTGCAAGCAGAAGGAAAGATAGGCAAGCTGTTTTACACATTTTGTATATTAATATCATAGCTATCTTTGGGCAAGACTTTAGGTCTAGCACTATTGGGAGACAGTGTTTAAAGTGGGAAGATATATATTGAGAACCATAGGAAAAATATCTGTAACAGTTTTCAATCTTCCAAGCATGTAAGATTTTTAAGGTAGGCAAATTCTTATTACCAAAATAATTTATATCAGGATAGCAGTATGTGTCCTGACATGTGGTTTTTATTTATGTAACTTTAAAGATTTTTAATCAAAACATTCTTGCCAATGTACTTATAGTTATATGCTGCAAAAAAAAGTTTGTCCAAAAATTCTTCCTGAAATACAGGACTATGTTCCCCATAAAGCACTATGTCAGGTAGCCTGAAATAACTGTGTTGAAATGCAGCTTATATAAACCAAGATGAAAGCACATTAAGTGCTTTATGTTTCATGCATGACAGTAGTTTTCAACTGCATTTTCCAGACAAAAAGGAGTCTCAGGAGCCGCATGCGCCTGTCTGCCGCTTCTGCTCATGCGATGGTTGGCGATCTCTTTGCTGCTTTACAGCGTGGTGTCCGAGTGGATACAAGCCTAATAAGAGCTGGTAATTAAACATGATTAATCAGGCACGTGGCTCTCCACCCTGACCTCTGTGGAACTCAAAACACACTGATGTTCTATATTATAACCAGGTCCTTGTGAAAATTCAGCTGTTCGGGTTTTGTTGGCATGGCAGTTCCCACAGCCAAAAATTGGCATGTGGCTTGTGCCTGTCATTCTTTTCTCTGTGCTGCCCAGATATCAAGTCACCCCCAGGCGGACCCCTAAAAGAGGAAATCCCACAGATTTACAACAAATTACACTTTGGCCACACGGATACTTGCAGTACTTTAAGTACAGCATACACAGCACATCCCGTCCTTGACAAGGAAAATATGCTTTCACTTGACACGGTATAGGGTAATTTAGCTTTTTATGACTTCCACATAGCCCAGATAGCATTATTTATATTGAGGTTTAACTACTTTCCGTACTAGAACTACATTACTTAGGGGTAACTTAAATCCCTATGAATAAGCTAGGAGTATATGGTATAGATATCACCAGAATACTGGAAAGCAAAGTCAGGACTTGGACATCCAAAGGAGCAAATACAGAATGGAGAATTGGAGATAGACTCACTGGGACTGCTCAAATCTGAGAGAGATTTCAACAGAATGAAGTCGAGAATCACCAAGAAGAGAAAAATCTTGTCCCAGTGGCTCCTAAAATGATTAGTGCTGCCACAGAAGAAAGCTTCACTAGAATTAACCCTCACAAAGAATGTTCTCTGGAGCATTATACTATTGCTTTTTTTAAAGCAAATCACTTGTTACAATACTTATTTTTCTGTGTAGAACACTATTAGGCTACATTGGAAATATATATTTGTCTATATATACATGAAAATATAAAGAAATACATTTTATTTCCTCAAGAGGATTGCTCTCTTGAAATCTGATGACTGAAGTCTTGTAAACCAAATACTTAAACCTGGCTGCACAGTGAACAGCAACTCTGAAAATTCCTATCATGGTCAACCCTGTGTAACAGCATGGAAGTCAGCGCTGCATCATGTTTCTGGGTGGAGGATTGGATTAAATATTTCAAAAGCATTTTTCCTATATCTTTCCAATTTTTAAGCTTACACTCTTCAGCCCAACACACATTTACCTGGAAAGGTCACACCTCAGTTTGTTGAGAATGAGATCTGAAAGTACTTCGGATCTCATTGTAAAGAATGTGCATTGGGATAATTTTGCCCTGAAGCTGACTTGAGGACTACTCTTGCACCCCAGTGTTGCTACAGCTAATGAAATAAGCCTTACTGAGCCACTGGCCTCTTATTCATCGAAACCTGAAAGGGCAGGAAGTCCGACAAATATGCAAAGAAAGTAATAGTAAATAAAGTCAAGGAATGGGGAAAAAGAAATCCTGGTGTGGAGGTCAAAGGATTATGGAGGGAAATTTGGCAAAGGAAGTATGAGTAACATTAAGTTCTGTCACATATATTGAATGATATTCATATTATATTAACATATTTTTATATTATATGTTTTATATATATCAAGTCCAGATATAATTTTATCTTCCTTATTTTAATTATTTTCTCTAAGAGAAGTGGGGGGATTTTGGTGGGTGGAGAGAAGGAAAGGTGCAAATTTTTCCATAGTATAAGAAATTTGTTAAGAAATTTTGCATCTTGTATTATAGTCATGTACATAAGGCTGTTGCAGACTTGGAGAAAGCCTAAACTTTTTCTATGTATAAA
>VWZV01007745.1:502087-518411 GCA_013397155.1 Irena cyanogastra
ATAAATATCTATATCTATATGGATATAAATTTGTATATATATACATTTGAAAATTATATATAAAGAGATATATCTCAATATGTAATTTTACATTTAATTAATGTAATTTCTTGGCATTCAGATCTGTAGAGAGATAGATGATAAGAGAGAGAGAGATACAGAGATACATATTTCTCTTGTTTAAAAATCCATATTCATGGTCTTTAAAATATCTGGTAAAATTAAGGCAAGTTGCTTTTAGGATAGTTGTAGGACCAGTGTATAGACAAAAACAACACTTCCTTCTTAAAGTTTTTCGAAATTCATCTTCAAAACATCTTGCATGAATCACATGTGGAAGAAAATCTTAACATATTGAAACATAAAGTAACTACAGCATTTTATATTTTATATTTTATATGTTATATTTTATATTTTATATTTTAGGATCATGCTTTCTAGGCGCAGTGTGATTTCAAGACAAAAGAATATTTCCACTAGCATAAGTCAGAAGGCATTCTTTGGTCCTTAGTCCAGGATACTCTGCATTATCTATGGAACAGCAGCTGTATCTCACTGAAGGGAGATACAACATTAATATAATCCAGATGCTTCTATTTGCTTTCCTTGCACTGGCATGGATTTTAACTGAATAGCATTTGTAGAATCAATTTATTTTGTTACCTTTCTTGAATAGAATGCATTCTTATTTTTCAAAAGGGGAAAAAAATCCTCAGCAGGAAACAACTGATGGCTTATTTGACTACAGATATGAGCTTTCTACTTTTAGCTAGACATGGAGAGTAGCACCTAATCATGGGGGTTTTTTCATCTCTGTTTTCCCTTTATGCACATTTGCAAGACAGGTTCAAATATTCTCAAAATTCCCAAGAAGCACTATGAAAATTTGAAATAGAGAAGTAAAATAGGAAACACTCTTAGTATTTCCTATTGTTTTTTTCCGCAAAATTCCAAGTATTGTGAAAGTTATTCTTTATATTAAAACAGAAGGTACAAAAGCACTATTTTGGGGGCAGAGGGAGAGTGGTTAAGCAACACCAGAAATATCTTTAAGGAAAGGTTTTTGGTGGATAATCAGACTGTTCATTTGTTTCATTTGTTGTGTCAGTACTGGGCAGCTTGTGGACAGTACGATTTGAGTGAGTTTACAAGTTAGAAAAGAAACGTTTCAGCTTTTGATGTCCTTCTGCGTCTTCAGATTTTGTAGGACTCCAAGTGGAGTCTGATCTTGTAGACTTAATTTAATTACTTGGGCATGCTTCTGTCCTGCTTTGAAAGAGGCACATAGACCTGGTCATCAATTAGTTATGCATTACCTAAGAATAAAATTGTTAGTTGTGTCACATCAGGCTCAAGAAATTTCAGTCCATTATTAACCACAGCTGCTACGTAAAAGGGACCAATGAGAAAATAAAGAGATGCTGCAAAGAAGCCAGTGATACAAACAGGAAGCTGGAAAAGTCCATAGCTTTTTGTAGGTTCAAGCCTCCAGTGAATTCACCTGTCAGGGAAGGGCCTTCTTATCAGCAGGAAAGTCTACGAGCTCTAACATTGTCAAAATTTTGATTCCTATTCTCAGTCCAATTTCATCCTATTCTTGCACCCTGTGTGTGCAAGTGCACTTTTTACCTTTGCTCCCATTACAGAACATAGAGGATGTTTCTTTCATAATTGCCTATTCTGATAAAAGCTGGAGGAACACACCTCCTTAATTTAGTGGAAACTTTCTAGGTTTTTCAAAAGGATTGCACAATTATTGAGGCAAAGTAATTAGATAAGCTTTGCCTTTTATTTTTTTTTTTAAGGAAAAGACAGAGATAAAAGAAGTGGATTCCCACCAGCTGATACCAATGGATCGTGTACTAAGGGTTTAGTTAGAATTATAGACTCACTAAGTTTGGAACAAACTTCCAAGGTCACCAAGGTTATTCCACCTTTTCCCTGAGCAGTGTATTCCAATGCCTGACCATCTCTTTGGTGAAGGAATTTTTCTTAATACATGATCTAAACCTCCTCTGGTGCAGCTTGAGGCCACCCCTTCTGCTTGAGGTTGACAACTCTTTGATAATGCCAAAAGCAGCAGCCCTTGGGACAAGGAAATGTGCTTTTCATGCATGCAGCACGCCATTAAAGGAGTGGCCCTAAATACAAACCAAGTGCTGTACAAATCTGTGAGTGATGAAAGCACCAGCAGAGCTTCTGTAAGGAAGGGACAGTCACTGCTCACAGTCTGGATCATTTGGCCCATTGGATACATTCCTACAAAACACGTTTCTATACTGTTGCAGCAGAGAATGTAGGTCCTGTCAGCTAGAAGGACTGCTGTCTTATGGAAAATAATAACTTTAAAAAAGGAGTTATTATGAGCAGCATAATGAAGTGGTGGCATGGTTAAATGTAGTCCTGGGATTTATAAACTCAAACACATTAAAGTGGTTTATAGAATGTGGACAAAGAATAGCAGGAAACAATTGCTATAAATTGGAATAGAACAAGATAATGTCAAAGCAGAAATTAGTATTATATTTTTAATAGTGAGGTTGATTAAAAACTGGAATAGAGTAGTTGAGTATTATGTTGATAAAACTTCTATAGGTGCCGGGAGATCTTTTTCTGGGATTAAGTTGTAATTCAATCAAAATTATTTATTAGATTGAATTGGTAGTAAGTGTCTTTTGCAGTGGCTGCATGTCTGTAAAGTTGATCCTACTTTTGCTGCAGTTCATTTCAAGCTGTTTTCGTGATTTTCTGAGTAGGAATGCAATTCCTCTGCTTCTCTCCACAAAGTAAATCACTGACGTGAAGAATGCAGTGGCAGACCTCTTATTAAATAAACATGGAACTCAGAAGGTGTTTCCAAAAAAATGCCATAGAATAATGGAATCTTTAATGCACTCAGGAGTGTGGAGGGCTGTCATAAAAGAGAGAAGTGCTGCTGAAAAAGGCAAGATGGCAGCCGATTACAGTGTGTGAAGTAAACCAAAGACTGGGTGTGAGTCAGAGAGCTCCTGTTTCTAAAACATTATGAGGGTGTCCTCAGGATTAAGAGGCATGACTTAGGACATCAGCTTTGTGCACTAAGAGGGATCATTTATTGAATTCCAGAGAATGGAAAGAAAATTACACCATGATTTTGAGGAAGACTCTGCATGGATTGTTAGTGCCAGATGTTGGCAGTGGGATGCTAAAGGAATGGCCTCTGTACAGAGATGTCAGAGCTGCAAATATTCCTCCATGGCCCTCCCCACAAGGAAGTAGGAGAAGAGCCCACAATGGAGTAGGAGAAGAAACAGCAGATAGGATCAGTTACGGACATACCCACATACCCATCCCCATCCCTCTTCCCACTGGCATAGGAGGTAAAGTCAGGAGTGAAGGAGTGAAGTTAGCCTGGAAGATATGCAGTGAGGGAAAGGGGCCTGTTTTATTTTTTCATTTGTTTATTTCTAACCAAATCTATTTGAATTGGTGTTAAATTAAATTCATTTTCCCCAAGCCCAATCTGTTTTGCCATGACAATGACTGGTAAATGTAAAAAAAATGTAAAAAAAACCTGGTAAACTCCCTCTCTTCATCTTACCTTTCTGACTTTCTCCTCATCCTGTGGAGGAGGAGTGAATAAGAAGTTGGATTGGATTTTGACCAGTAACCAAGGTTAACATTACAGGTATTATTTCTAAACAAAACAAATTCACATTTTTACAACTCTGTCTGAAAGAGCTTTTCTCCTGTGCTGAAGTAGGAGTTTAATGATTTCAAGAATCAGGCAAGTTTGTGATGTGAGCAGAAGTTGGAAAAAAATACTTTTTTTTCTTTTTTTTTCCTTAATTCTTAGAAGTGACTGTTACTATGGGTGACCTCTTCCTTTTAATGAGAATGCACTGACTGCAGCTTGAAAACATGTTTATTGCAGCTGTAATGCACTGGGTAAGTGTGTGTGTGTGTCGATTTCAAAACCAGGGTAAGCCACTTGTATATTTTATTTTCTGCAGCCAATAAGAGTTTTTGGTTTAGAAACTGACTGAGGATTACATCTCTATCAATCATAAAAAAATTCAGGCTGGCAAAAAGTCAGAGGACCAAAATCAGGGATAGGTGGAGGTTTCTCAAATTGATGGAACACAATCTGTTCATACATCCTTAGGATTTGTTAATGACAGTGAATTAAAAAAAAATCTGCCTGTAGTGTATGCATTGAACTATTTCTTGCACTGTTCAACATCATCTATGAAATAAATACATTCAATACTTGGAAGACAGGATAAATAAAAACATGAATATAGACAAAAGTGTTATTGGTAAGGTGCTAAGAATTACTCTACTAAAATACACTTAAGTGCACTCAGAAAACCAAAACCAAGCAGACCATAAGATAAAGAGCCTATATTCCTACAGGTCTAAATTCTCTTCCTCATGACAAAGAGTCCACAATTATGTATATACAACTTGAAATATCATTCTTTAAAATCTCACTTGCAAATGTTTTCCTTTCTAGGAAATGCATCATTTGCCCTGCCTTAACTGGAAACTTCTGGGGTTTTAAAATTTATCTTTTTCTTTATTTTTTTCCTTGTGAAAACATTGAAGTCTGATAGTTGAATACCAATATACTTCAGACATTCCCTTATGGAATTTTTCTTGACTTGTCCTGTTACGCTTGATAAAGATATCACACAAATCAATAAATGCACCTGAGAAATAAGTTTAATTCATGTAATAAAAGGGAAAAGAAAGTAAAGTTGAAAAGAAAAGGGAGATCTAATCATGGTGAAGGACTTCAGTACTTTGTATGATGAGTCTATAGTTTACATACACACTTAATGAACATCTGAAAACAGAGCTTTGCTTTAGCCCCAAAATCTCTGGAACATCAATACATCAATAAGTAGCTTTTCCAATCTAAGAGATTCTTTAGCTTGAGGTTTTTTGCAACATCTGACTAATCCAAACTTTCCTCTTCTCTTCTTGAGATTTCAAAAGAGTCATTAGGAGAAGATTGCTGTAGCTCTACATCATCTCATCAGTCCAGACTCTTCACAAAATCTTCTACTAAGCTCATTTGTTTGGGTAGTAAACTGAGGAGAGAGGATATTTGACCACATCAGTAGAAATTAGTTTAAACTGAACTATCTCTACAATCCCTTGGCTGTCCTTAGGTGAATTGCAATAAATGATGGTATGGTGATAATATTCTGTTAGTTACCAGATGTCTCAGCTTCTCTGAAATACTGTTTTGCTCAGTTTTATAACCTGTGGCTCCCTAAATAAATCGGAAAGAACCAGTGTGGCTAGACGCTCTTTCTTCATTATTCAAAGAATTATTCCCATGTCACACGCTATATCAGCTACTGTACTTCTTGTGGCAAATTGTTTCTTTTATGCAGTAATGATAATCATTTTATCCAACTGTAAAAGGTTTGACCGTAACTGCAAAAATATTATTTGTCACAGTACATATAAAAAAGCTTGAAAGCTTGTGATTTGCAGTAATTAGCGTGCTTCTTCTGCTCCTACTTAGGGAGGCTGATGGAAGAGTACTGAGTATCTTTGAACTAAAGGCAGTATCAGGACTGCCACTGTGACCTGGTCCATGTCATCACTTCAGTCATTTCCCATAAATCTTTAAGTGATACAAGCAGTGGAAACACACTTCCCATTACGGATCAGAGAATGGGCCCATTATTCACAAGTCAGAATCACTGTTAGCAGATGAAATGACACCAGTGTAAAAACATCACACAGGAAAAACTATTTTGAACATTCTTAACCTGACATAGTCTGACTTAAGCAAAGAAGCTTTGAAGTAACCAAGAAAGATGGGAGAAGAAAGGTAGTAAAGGGTCCTGTGATGTCTTCGTGTTCCTTTCCCCTGAATCAATGACGATTTTATGTGCTGATTTTGAGAGACTGTGTGCCAAGAATATTCATCCCCATATCATGACATTTCAGAGCACACAAAAATGGAGAAGTGCTGCAGTGCTCCCTCCTTTGGATCCTTTCTCTTTCTTCTAATAAGTGACCCATGGCATAGTGCTGGAACTTGTGTGCTGAAATTTTATTTCTTGGGCTTAGGAGTTTTTTCCTTTCCTTGTTTTATTTCTTCTTTTTCTTTCTCTTTTTCTTTTTCTTTTTCTTTTTCTTTTTCTTTTTCTTTTTCTTTTTCTTTTTCTTTTTCTTTTTCTTTTTCTTTTTCTTTTTCTTCTTCTTTTTCTTTTTCTTCTTCTTTTTCTTTCTGTTTTCCCTATTCCTTTTCTAGGCTTGTAGGTGGTAGTCTGGATAAGATGCATTGGAATTTTTCACTCCAATGAGGTTTAAGAAACACTCTGTGATTGCTTAGCAGAACTTTTGAAAGCAAGTTTTTGCTTAAATAGCCAGTAATTAAGTAGTCTCAGAGAAGCCTCAAAAATTTGTCTTAACAAATGAAAGCTTCTGAGGGTAGAGGCCAGATACTATCGAACTTTTTGTTACTGTGAGCCTAAAATCATTGTTTCCTTGAAGATTTTAAACAGTGAGGTGATATCCAGTTCCTCTGAAATCAGGCATCAGCTCTTTCACAGAACTGATGATGAAGTTAAGTCTGCTTTATTTTCTATGCTCAGGAAATAGAATATTTCTTCTTTCCCACAACTCTCTTAATTTCTGGAAGGTTGAGTTTGTTCAAATATGTAGCAATTAACCTACATGTTTATAAACCTAGGAATGTTAGAGCATAACAAAAAATATTTCTGCACTTAGCTATGCCTTTGAATACTGTTAGGAGAACAAACAGGCTCTTCCAAATAGCACATAGAAATTGCTGCTACTGTTAATACCTCCTGCTTGTGTGTTTTGGTACAAAATCAGAACAATCTACAATCTCCTACAATCAGTATGGAAGTGCAGGGGAATATTTATGTAATAATCCCCCAATGACTTTCACATTTCACTGCAGCCACAGTGAAGTGCCATTTTCTATGGAGTTGAAATTAGTTGCCGGTAAACAGCTAGTTCTTTACTATACCATCTAAATTCTGGACAATCATGGTGATTCTGAGTTCAGTAACTTAATTGGTTATTTTCTACAAAAATATTTACAATCAGAAGAATTTGTGGTTGTATAAAATGTCTGACCATACGAAGATTGAACCATGCAGGAAGTTTTGTGAGTATCTCTATTTGAAGAATACAATGTGAAGTCCTAGTCTTAAAAATCCTATTACTTAACCAGGTTAAACAAATGTAATTTTCAGGAATCTTGTCATTTCATGCCTCAGACTGCAGTGGCACACATATTATGGCATGAAGAAAAGAAAAGAAAAGGAAAAGAAAAAGAAAAAGAAAAGAAAAGAGAAAAGAGAAAAAGAAAAAAAAGACAAGAAAAGACAAGAAAAGAAAAGAAAAGAAAAGAAAAGAAAAGAAAAGAAAAGAAAAGAAAAGAAAAGAAAAGAAAAGAAAAGAAAAGAATGTCTTCAGTACAGCTGGAAAGAGTAGCCTGACTGCTCTAAAGTCCTTTCACCATAATGAAAGACTAAATACAAGTACAAAAAACAAGGATACAACAGAAAACAGCATTCCTTATGTATACAGCCAGAGTTTCCCAAACACAAAGATCCTGGCCAGTAGAAAAAGCTATTACAAGAGTTTTTTTGGTACTACCTATTTCTGCACCAGATCCTTGATGTCTAAGAAGGAGCTCAAAGTAGCCTTGAAGTCTGTTTTAATAAATTCCAGAGACAAAGTGAAAGGTAGTCCGGAGAGCCATAGAATGCTCTGATAGACATTTATGTGCTCAACAGATAGATGATGCTAAATCGTCCTAGAGGGGTGACTTATCTCTGCAGCTTTAAACCTTGACATCTAACAGGACTGAACAAATGGCACAGGTACCTCAAGTACACAGGATTTATTGTTTTCATCCACCTCAGTGCCTGTTTTATGTGAGTGCTTATTAAAATATTACTGCAAACATCTAAATCTTCAGTCCAAATTCCTGTGATATCATCTCAGGGTTTGAATATTTGCTAGATAGAGATATCTTTTCTCTAAAGTTTTGCAATTCTAACTTGTCTGTTCTATGTCTTGTGATGCACTTACCCTCTGCCTCCAGAAGGGGAATGCCGCATAGAAGAGTATTATTTCTATTTCTATTTCAAAGGCAAGGCCCTGTATTGATCGCACATTCAGACTCACCAGAAATACCTGAGGGGGCTGAAAAACTCTGTTGACTGCTTCTGAAATACTGACTGGTGCTATATTTCCCCAATAGAAAGACTGAGTACCAAGTGTATCATCATACTGGAGCAGAAATGCAGGGTGTCTTTTCCAGGTTAAGCCAAAGGTCTGATCATCCAACAGGGGCTCTACTTTCCAGAGATAGCAAGTGAGCAATGCCCAGCAGCTCTTTGGTCTTGTGTTGAGCACTTAGGCTTTATTTTTTCTGAATTAGTTTAGAAATATTATTCACACTTCATGATTTTTTTTTATTCATTTCTCCATTCTCTTTGGTTCTCAGCTTTTTATTTAAGACATTTTCATTCCTTTTCAAGACAAGCTTGTCCTTTCCATGACATTGAGTAGAGATCAAGGATGTTTGAGGAAGAATAATGAATGGATGTGGCACTCAGTGTTGTGGTCTAGGTGACTAGGCAGTGATCAAAGGTTGGACTGACCTTAGAGGTTTTTTTCCTGTGAATGTGTGATATGAGAGGTCAAACCAAGACTAGCACTACCTCAGAAGATTCTCCTCTATCCTCTAACAGAAAAACTTCCTAGTCCAGAGACAGTACCACTGCATTTAACACAGGGAAAGTTTTTGTCACCTGAGTGTAGCTTGGGTAGAATAACCCTCTGTGGTGCCTGGGTAAAGGGTGGGAAAAGGCAAGGAAAAAATTAGGGGTGGTCGCCAAACTGGGACAGAGATTCTGATCTCTAGTTAGTCACTCCCAAACCAATATTTATGACACCCATCCAACCTACATTCTTATTACAATTTTAGCTATAAACATGAACTTCCAGAGTTTTGAAAGTGACAAGGTGAAGAAAAGATAATCACTTTTTCTTGCCAGGGACATATACCAATAAAATGAGATGGAATAGAAGCTCTCTACTAAAATTGTTTTCTTCATAATTCAGTGATATATGGAGCCAAAACTGCTGGACTTAATTTGAAAAAAAAAGAAAAGAAAAAGAAAAAACATACGTTATTTGATAATTAAGCTCTCAAACATTAAGCTTTTGCACAAGAGGAACTCATTTAAATTAAAGAAAATATATTACCATAGTTTGTTGTACTTAAGCTTTTTAGGTCTAAAAAGAGGTGGAAATATCACCAAGGCTTATAATGACTCACTGTCTTTGTGTTAACACCTGTGAATGAAATTAGGTCCTTCGTGCTGCAGTCAGTTGCCATTATGTTTTCCATTGCAGTACAGTGAAAAGATCAGCAGAAAACACAAGAACTACACATGTTTTTATGTGTTCTTCTCTTCCTGAGAAACAAGAACTTTTTCTTGTTCTTGAAGAACATAAAGTAGAAGTGGAGGAACTACAACTTGATTACATTTGTACTGATGTTCATGTGAATAGCACACATGGGACCTGGTACAGTGCATAGGATTGGCATTATTAAACTATAAATATTTACACTGCTGTCGGCTACATCTGAGCTTGTCACCCTAAACTTTATTACTAATATAAAGAACTAGAAACACTTGACCTATTTCAGATACCTACGTTAGACTGAGCTGTATTAAGCTTCAGAGCGATTAACAGGCCATAAGCGTTTCAGTGATGAGTTTCCTATTCTTTGAATGAATATAGGGAAGAGAAAAAAACAAGAACAAAACCACAAAATGGAATGTGTGAGAATAGCTGGAAAATATTTTGTCAGAATCAGTATCTTATTATATAGCAGGTAGGTTTCTGAAAAATATTTTTTTTTCATTAAGAAATACTGGATGAGTTAAACAAAACATATCTGTACATAGACACTAACATATACATACGTGCATAACCCCAGGACACCTCACTGATGCAATTAAAAAAATTGTGTCTGTTTTGATGGTTCTGAAAAAAGTCTGTTAAAACCAAGACCACCTTCTTGCTTCATTAGACACAAATACCCAAGACCTCCTATTTAAAACTTCTTTGAAACCATTTCAGCTCCTTCCTTTAGAATTTTTATGGCGCAGAAACACATCCTTGGCTTAATAAATGACTCTGAGTCTTTTCTTCTGTGTGGATTAAACCCAGTGAGATAATTTCTGTGAAATAGGTTTGAAACACAGGTGTCTTTTTCATATTCTGTTCATGTTTTGTCTCATTTGAAACTCACATTTCAAATCCAGAGTTATCCTGCCAGAAGGCACTTTTCTGGAATCTCAGACACTTGAGACCATTGTGCTATTTGCTTTTAAACACCCTCTTCTTGATATCAAATTGCCAGTTTCCCTCTGGACTCTTCTCATGGTGCAACGTTCTTTACAGGATCCCCTGTAAGGAGCTTGGTGAGTTGTGTGGAAACAATGCAGGAAAACTGCTCCCATAGCTTTGCTTTTTCTTCAGGAAAATGACCCCAAAGAAATACAGGATTTGGAATGGTTTCAGGAGTAACTACAGAAAATAAATGCTGTTTCGAGCCATGGGGGCAGAAAAGTTGGGCAATTGAGTGTGTGAGGAATAGGTGCGTACCCAGCCTCAGGCACGCAGGCACTTAATGCTGTGAAAATGCCACACGCATTAGTGAAACAACCCCATATCTGTCATTTAAGGAGTATTGCCACTGTTTTTATACTTAAATGGAGTTTGCTTACCTTTCCACTCATTCTGTCTTTGCTGAAATCAACAAGAGGAAGGTATTCTAAAGAGTTAAAGAAAAATTGCCTAAGTTAGACAAAAAAAAAAAATCAATGTTTCGCATCTCATTTTATCTTTAAATTGATGGAAAGGGATTCCTGAGACCACTTCTGAAATCAAAACTCTGAGTTTAAGTCTGCCTGTTTGATGTCGGATGTGGCGTCAAGCCTGACATCAGTAGCTTCTCAGACAGTATCTGTTTAAATTTCACAGCATTCAGATGCAGGTTTCCCATCCCACTCTACAATCTGCAGTGAGTTCAGTGTTTCAAGAGTGTCAGGCTGACAGCCTTGAAGGTTGCAGTCCAATCCAAAGTGCAGCAATTGTTCTCAAGGAAGTGATGGAAGACCCAGCCATTAAAACTTCTGCTTCTGCAGCCTCACAAACTTTACCACAGTGTGGCCATTGATGTAGCTCAGCCCGGTGCTGGAGGCAGGAATTGGCCCTTCTGCCAATCCCAATGTCCACACCAATGGTTCCGTGATGTGAACTCCTGTCCCTTTGCAAACCAATCTGCAATATCCAATTCATTTCACTGAATGACCTACAGGCACTACTAAACACAGCCGGATACAAGCAGTGATCCAGAAATGAGAGGTTTGCTATCCTCTTACCAATAGCCTGAGGTGCCCTGCCCTTTCTGATGTTTGTGTAAGTAAAGGTTGCGTATTCAGTACCATAGTTCTTTCACCCTGTACCTCAGACCAGTTCACCGTGCAAAGTACATTGCAGAATTTTACCTACCACAATATGACACCACTTTTAAGAAGCTTGGGTGTCTATCAAATCTACTGTGTATTCCAGTCACCCAAAAATAAAAGTTTCCTCTGAAAACCAAGCAGATTATAGTCTTTTTTCTGGTTCATTTTATAGTAAGTTTAACATTGTGTTTTTATTTCTAATAAAACCTTGAGAAGATATACAAGTCTAAATATAAAGTTTTATAGAACTTTTATACTGACTTACCACTATAGAGATAAAACCTATGGAAAACAGTATATGGTTTGTGGGTTTTTCTTTCTTGCATCCTGGATATAGAATATCTATCCTGCAAATAGAATAACAGAACATAAACCAGAAAAAAATGACAGCAAAGAGTCTTAACTCTGAAATTTCCTTCGTTATAATTATTCACTGGTAAATTTATGTCTGTGAGGTGAAGAATGATACTGAACCTACATCTTCCAGAAAAGCACATAGCAGAGTGATCAAGAGACTCTTCCACTTCTGAAGACACAAAGGTTCCTTCATGTGGCACTTCGGGACTTCGAGAAGGCACTGTGTAGCAGGGAACACGAGGTGCAGAAAAGAGTTTCTTCAAGATTGTATTTGGCATCTAACCCTTAAGGCTTATTCACAGATTTCCTCCTTAATATTTCAGGATTATTTTGATAAAGCAAGTGCTGCACCAGTTTACAGGGAGGTGCTATAAGAATTCCTGAGGTCTGTTCTAGGAACGAATTATTCCAGATGATTTTTTCATTGATTTTCTAGATTAAGTACAGATAGAGCATTTCATTTGCCACTTTCTCCTGCTTCTTCATGGCGTATCACTCTTTATTCAGTGTAGAGAAACATGAAGAAATAGGATTATGATTTCATTTAAGCAGAAAGATTCCTCTAAGTGAAGCGTTGTAGTCGTACGACATTTAGAAATTACTTTCATCTACATCTAGTATTTTACATTTTACAAAGATCTGTGCATGGAGTCTGCAAAACAGAAATAACTGAATTTGCTAATCATAATGATTAGGTGAATCACAGATACAAGCTGAGCTGAGTAGCAAAATAAACTAAAATTAGCAACAACATGCCCCTGGCCTAGGGCAACATCCAGCTGATGAACAGAGACAACAGGGACCTCATCCTTGCTCTACATTCTGCTACCAAAACAAATTTGTTTTGTCACTTGTATAATAGTGGGAACAACATCCACCTCTTGGAGCACCTGCATAGCAATTTCTATGTGGTTTTGCTTCTTTGTTGCCACAGTCTACCTGCCTCAATCCATTTCTTGGGGGATAATACAAATATTGTGAGAGACTGTGGTGCAATAGGTGTTATTATATCTGTCACTGATAATCCACCTAAAGCCATTGCATTTGCTCTTCACAGGATCTATAAAGGCATTTCAAAAGATCTATGTAGCCATGTTTTGATTAATCAGCTCCCCATCAGCTTTTCATGCTTTTCTTGCTTGCCACAGATTAACACTCTCCCTCACTTGGCTGTAAATGCTGCAACATGCTTTTTATAACTAATCAATATTTAATCATTGTAATACTTTGGAGGTTAAGAGAGGTTCAGACGTGAAAATTATATTGCACTTCCCCAATATTGAAAATATCTCATTTTGACTCTGTGGGATTAATAAATCTTATTATTCCCATTATAAAAAGGAGTCCAAATTATGCATAGGCTATGTGCATTACCCAAGGTTATATAATGCATCAGTGGCAGTGCAAGGAATCACACTGGTGAAAACCTCTCCTGCAGTGAATTAGAGCAGTTCTGCCTGTGTGAATGTTTCAAGATATATAATATCAAACAGTTACTGTGAGCTAGATATTTCTTTGCAGTCCACATTCACACCCATCTGCATTTTTCTCCATTTAATACGACCTAGTTCATCATATTAATTAAGATAAAGGACTGGAAGCATGTAGTTCACTTTTTTAGCACTCAGAGAAGTATGTTAATCTTGCTGTGCATGAACTAATCAAGTAATGCTGAGCAGCTGGTCAAATGACCAGAGTTTGACTGACACTACTGTCACTAAGTGTCTAACGACAAGGAAGCAGCATGGAGTCCTTAGAAGTAAAAATGAACATGTCAGTAGCAGAAAAACCCACCAGCCTGACCGTTGGAAAATTCTTGCATTCCACGAAAATTATTGTCTTAGAGATCATCTATGCAGGTCATCCTCTTATCTTGGAATGGTACTTATAAACTAGTATCTTTCAAGTATGTTGGCTACAGAGTACATATGGAGATTTTACCCCTGCTTTGACTTTTCCTTGAATTTCCATGAGGACCTCTATAGCAGCTGAAAATTAGAAGCCTAAACAGACATTAAGCACCTTTCTTTGTGGATCTCAGCCAATAACCAGAAGCTATTTTAGTGATTCTTTCAAAAGCTTGGCTACAGCAGCATTAATCACCTATTGACTTGAATTTCCAGAACAGGAAAAGCCATTTAGTTCCTCCACCAAATCAAATGTCATTACTAATTGAAAAACTGTATATTAAAAGCTAGGGGAGACCTCATGTATTGCAGTTCATAGTTTTCAGTAAATGAGACATATATTTAGCATGCATCTGCTATTCCTCTTCTTTTGAGTCGTTTTGTCTAGTGAGTACCTTACAAAAGAGATACCAAGAGATTCCTTGAGTCTTTTGGATGCATGTATTTCTTTTTCAAAGCTTGTCTGAAAACAAAAACAAATTACCAGATAAATGGGCAAATCTGTTTGTATTTCTCTTTTCATCTTGCCAAGAGTTCATGAAGCAATAGAAAGAATATTTTCTAGGAAATGCTTAAGGAATTGATTTTTTAAATTTTTATGCAAATGCTCTAGCTGAAGCAGCAACAAGTTGGGGGTAAATCTGTGGAGGTTCATTTAGCAATAAAATCTTTGTGAAAGCTTTCCTGAATAGCTATGAAAAAAAAATACACATTCAAGAGAAAAAAAACAAAATATCAAGACACAAATTCTGTTCAAGAATTTATTTCAGTAGGTTTCTCTGCATCCTCCTCATTAGAAAATGCTGTACTATCTGAAATCTGCTGCTTCCCTCAAGCAACAGAATTTCAAAGTGATTATGCTGCAGGATGAAAGTATGTAATGTGCTGGTTAGAACACTCTCTTCCCTGCATTGATTTGAAATGGTGTATGAATCCTACTACAAAACCGATTACCTGGGGTTATTTAGGATTAAGGGTACGCTGTCTCTGAGGACAATAATTAACTAACTATTAAGAAAAAACCCACCTCTTTTTTTGTCTTTTTTTGTCTTTTTTTATAATGAGACTCCTTACCCTCTTTCTACTATCTGTGCACACAGTTTGCCACCACTGCAAAGGTTTTCTATCACATCTGGCACTTTGCTCACTCCAGTTTCTCTCTAGCCTTTTTAACACCATGGAACCCATCTTGAAGGTGCTGAGGAGCCCTTTAAGTCGATTATTTGGACTTTTACAAAAATGCCATCAGCACCTTTCTTGATCTTTTATTTCTCACAGAAATGTGTTTAATGGCTCAAAAGCAATTCAAATGTCCTACCAACTGGTACTTCCCTTAGTTTGCAAACAACTCAGAAAGGTTATTGCATTTTTATTATACCTACACAATGCAGTAACCTTCCTTGATCAGTTTCTTTAAATATTCCATGGGGGTTTCATTTGAGCATTTTAAAACATTTATTTTATGTGAAAAGTTCACTGAATAAGAATTAGGAGTAACAGGAAATACAGTGGAAGTAAAGATCATCACTGAAAATTAAATGAGGTGAAGTATTCTTGATTTCTATTTTGCTCGTGCCTTTGCAGCACAGTCGCAACCACCCCACCATTTTCCAAATTATTTTGGCGAGGAAAAGGAAAGTGTTCAATGTAATGAATTTTGTGGATGCACCATTACTGCAAGTGCTCAAACTCAGTGTCAGTTCTGGCCCAACATTAGAAGCTGGACAGGTTGGATGGGGCTTTGATCAACCTGAGCTAGTGAAAAATGTCACTATCCATGGCAGTGGAGTTGGACTAGCTGATCTTTAAAGGTGCCTTCCAGCCCAAACCATTCAATGTTTGTATGATTTCATCATTCAAAACAAGAGCTGCAATATTCGTATAGTAATAATCCTGACCATTCATTGTTGTTGTGTCTTTTCCCGGCATGGACAAATACAAGTTGAAGAGTTAAAAACCAAAAATACAGGTACTAAAAATAAAATTTTAATCTGCTAAATGTCTTGAATTTCACAGGCATTTATATTCCCTCTCCTTTATGTCTTATTTTTCCCGAGGCAAGGAGTTGACTTTCCACTGGTAACAGTGGCGATCCATTTTAAATTTGATAGGGTTGTTCTCAAATCACAGATGTTGAAAATATTCTCTATATTCTTCCCATCTAGGAGAAAAAAAAAAAACAACCAGTATTGTTCCTGAAAAGCTCTAGTATCTTACATGTAGTGCTTTGCTATCCACATTGCTGTAGTCTGTCATAGATAAAAGTTGTTTTGAAAAATACTATGGTTGCCTAGGCAGCAGAGACTGGATTGATTGATCTGGGAAGTCTTATTCAGTTTAATATCCTCCATTCCTGTGAAAAACGAATACTAGTAATTGAGCATTGAGGTTTCATTGTTTGAGATTCAGAAGTGGTATTGGATCTCAGTAAAGCAAGACAGCACACCGCTTACTGGGGCTTCCTGAGTTATAAAAACTACTGTAGTAGTTCATGTTGTTCCTTTAAACCTAGACCAGATGTTTATT
>VWZV01007745.1:522069-628117 GCA_013397155.1 Irena cyanogastra
CTAACTAGAAATAGATGCAGGCATGGCACAGTTTTGTACTGAAAGGTTACTCAGGGTGGAGAGTCCAAAACCTAGCCAAGAGGGAATGATGTCTGTTGTGGTGTTTTCAACCCATAATAAACAATCCTTTTTAATTGTGTTGCTCACAGTGTCAGTTTACCTTTGACATTACATACTGCTTTATGCCTGGGCCATTATTTTGCCACCATTGAGACATAGACAATGGGCTGCATTCTCTAGCAGAGCAAGACAGTTTTTTCTCATTGTTTGCAACAGCATCATTCTGTGAGTAAGGGTGGAATCTAATTCATCCTGACAGTGCATTCCCAAACATTGTCAGGCATTATTTCCAAAATCTATAATGACATTAGGTTTGTTCCAAAATAGGCATTTGCTACGTATCAAATTTTGTATTCCTGAATATAACTATGGTATTTACTCCAATGTTGTTACAACAGAATCTCTTATATCAACACTAATAGCCGAGTTTATGTGCAATTTGCTGCACTTCATGGTTCTGAAACACAAGATTTTGAAGTAAAAATTATAGATAATGCATCCTTCTTTTTCCCATGCTGTCCTTTTGAAACATGCTTTCCTCTCTGTCCTTTCAATCCTACACACCTTGAGCTACACTGCAGCGGATATGACGTCATTTTTTTGTTAAACAACCTCTGAGATGCCTAAGCGTGAAAGATGCTATATTAAATCAAGCATCACATCCAAAAATACTGAAAGAAATGAAGGTGAGGCTATTCCATCAGTCAGCATAAGATAAAGCAAAAATAAGTAAGATTCCGTTTCTTTATTTGCTACATTTTTTCACGGTAAATTTGAGACAATTAGTAAAAAAACAGGGTAAAATGTTATAAAAATGAAGTCAACAACAATGGCTAGATGTTTAACTTATTATATAGTAAAAGAAGGCAACATTTAATTTCTTTCTGTTATTTTTAAGTGTGTTACAGAACCATCCCAGCAAAAGCCAGATCTGAGTTATCCTGCATTTGGGACAAGCTTTGCATATGTCCCTAGAGAATTGGCACATTTATGATGAATGGCTTTTCCATAAGCCTGAGCTCACAGTGTATTGATGCTCAAAGTGTTGCCTATAAAGTCAGTACAGCGGCATTCCCCAATTCATCAGGGCATTACAGGGATAAAACCATATAAGGCTGTGATCCACAGTTAACAGCATGGATATGAAGGGCTCAAAATGAAAAATATAAGTGAAGCTACAGGCATGGAAATGGTGAACTGAGATGGATACCTTCTATCAATAAATAAAAAGAAGTCTCCAGAGATAAATATTCTTTGCTATTGTCTACTGGGAAGAGCAGAAGGTAGAATCTTCCATTCATGGGCCCTTTTCTTTCCCCAACAGCGATCAAATTACACTCTGAGAGGTCTTTAGAGGATATATAAAATATAAACCAGCAGAGTGGAAAGTAATGATTTAAAAAAAAAAAAAANGGAGAACTGTTCTGGTTATGGAAACAAGTATATGTTTAACAAAGCCTCCTCAATAACCATCTCCACTGAGAACAGCACCAGAGATGACTTTGTGGTATAATTTTCTTTACTGATATTGCAGAGCATAGGAGGAAAACTGAGTGGCTTTGGAAAGAGAAGAGATATGTCCAAGAGAGCTGGAATCATTGTAGTTGGGTGAAATGGTGGAAACTTGTGGCTGGGACTACCAATGTTCCATCTTAGGTCTTAGGGCCTGAGATGACTCTGCCTTTGTATTCCCACGTAAATTCAGGTGTTGCCTGCTGGTGTGTACTGGGAGCAGAGCACAGTGGGAAGAAAATAGAAATGTTAAATGATGTTTATTGGGCAGAGACAGAGTCATCCAGGGAACTGACTTAAAGATTGGTACAGAGCAAGGAGCATGAGCTGTAGGGGTTTATTATTTGCTCATTTCTGTAGGCAATAGATGTGTTTTACACATTTCCAGCAAAATTCTCCTGATTCACAGCATATTCCCTCCTTGTTTGGAGCGCAATCTTATTACCAATAATCTAGGAGGTTTTCTATTTAAATTGTGTCTTCAGGATAGATATAGTTTTTACATATGCCCAGATGGTGCCTCAGACTGAAGCTTTGTGCTAATTGGCAATAATTCATTTTATCTATACAGCATGGAAAATGCGTATGATTTGTATTGCAGTAACACATCAGTGTTAAGATGGTCTGTACAGTATTTTTAAACTCATATTTACCTCTCAGCTTTATCATGCATTTTGGTGGGGGGAGAGGGAGGCTTAGTCTGTATTTCTCCTTCCTCTTTTTGGGTTTTTTCCATCCATCCTCATACATGATGCAATAAGCCTCTAGCATGCAGAGGGTCTATAGATGCTTTCTGGCTTTCACAGATGATGTTTGTATGCTAACTTTATTGCTGTCATCTTTCTTTCCTACCAGAAATTTCAAAGCATACACTCATCTCACAGGGAAATATGGTAGAAACATCCATCTTCCTGTAATCATTGGGTGTATCTAAGATACTTTTAATTGCCAGATAATACTGATAAGTTCAGTTCTGCTATGTGTATATCTGTCTCCTCTCTATTTGACATCACTTTCCTATCCCAGCATGCGTACCACAGACCGTGCTGCAATGATATGGCAGAAGACAGCTGGTGTGGGAAGAGACTTCCAAAAAGCAGAATTTTAGTATACAGTGTAAAAGACAAAAATTGACTCAACTAAATTTTTTGAGAAATCCTGAAATCTGAGATCTGAAAGTTGTGTTACTGAAATAACTGGCTTCATCTCCTTGCTGTCAGAAATGAGATCTGCTTTGAATTGACAGTGTTTTTTTCTGTGTCTGTTAAGCACAGCAGGTATATTTTGGGCCTGCAACACAACACAAGCCGCAATAAATTACCTTGTGCAGCACATCTGCAAAGGCTGTATCACACAAGAACTTAGCAGAACTTGACATTGAAAGCATGTCATAATCTGAGTTTTACTCAGGCGGAGAGGAAGAGGAGTACCTAGTGCTGGTAGCATCCAGCTTTCACTGCAACCTATGCTCCTTTGAAAACTTTGCATGTATGCCTTTGTCTCTGGTGAGCTAAAGGAGGCTTGACTCTTCTTGGAGTTGCATGGGAAACTCAGCCAACCAGCTTTTCTTTGCTTTATCCTTTCACTTCTTGTAGCACGATGGTGCCACCCCGAAGCTGAAATAGAAGGCAATAAATCAGAGCTTACAAGTAAAGGACAGATAATTGCAGGTGCCCAAAAATCAAGCATTGGTCACAGACATATGTAGCCAGGTAAATCATAACCATAAGATTCAGATTACATTATGCTATTTACTTCAACTATTCTAAAAACAACATTTGAAATCTTTCTCTAAAAAATAAATTAAATGAAAGTGAGAAATATGAACGTTGTATTGGAGTTATATACTTTATCCATTTTATTTCAATGTTAAATGTACCCTTTAGATGCTGTGCATCAGCAGTTTGCAGCTTTGGTTATTTGGACACATTAATATTTGATCCCTCAGGCAAAAAACACTATGTGTTTAGAGTGTATTAATGTATCTGTCCTGTGCCCATAAATCTAATATTTGCTTGGTTATACAGCAGCTGTATTTTTATACAAAAATTATTTTTTGGTTAAACATAAAATATAAATCATAATCAAACAAATATTGTGGAAATGGGAGATACTCTAGGATATAACTCCATCAATGTTGAAAGACAGCAGAACAACCACTGAGATAATGCAGAAATTATTAGTGCCACCTATTGGCGGGCAATGCAAACTTTGCAAGCTATAAAGCAGAAAAATTATACAAAAATAATATGCTAATTGGTTTCCAAAAGTGAAATTGCCTTTAAAAAAAAAATTGCGGTTTTCTTTTTTTTTTTCCTGGCATTTTTCTATATTTTATCTTCCTCCATGCAATTTGAAAAATATTTATAGGAGCAGTGACTTTTAAGTAGATAATGAAGATGGAAGTGAAAAACAACATTTCAAATTATGAATGCTACTAATTAAAGTGAAGAACATTATTCTAAAGATTCTCACTTTATTCTGAAGATTTTTGCTTCTTCATTCAGGAAGGAAAATGAATAATATTATTCACATATCTACCCAAATAGTATGGGCTAGACAAGATGAAAAATAATGTATTCATCGTCTTTTTCACTATAACACTGTTCATTATCAAAACCCACTGAAATATTAATAACTTTGTTACTTTTCAAAAATGCTCAAATTATTACAGCTTATTTAATTTTTTTATTATGGGATATGACAATTTTTAGAGAGAACTTTTAAAATAAGCCAAATTTGTAAAGAAATATATGACCGATATGAAAGTAACAAACATTTTACAGGAAACACAATATGGTTTTGTGAACCTGTGCATTTAATACAGCCAAAGTGTGAGTATACTTATTTCTATGCCTAATATATACAAGGAAATATTGCTCTGAATGAGAGATAAAGGTATGAATAGCAGTATGAATGTCACAGATCTGGCAAGGTCAACCAATTTGTTGTACCCTATGGTTCTTCCTGCAGGTTTAGTAAGCACCATGTTAATTACTTCTCCCCAGTCTTGAAGGAAAATAAAAGAGCCTGTACACTACTTCACAAAATCATTCCAATTTGACAGTGAACTATTGGCAAGTGATTTATTAGTAAAGTGATTCAAGTCTTTCTGTGCCCACTTTCTATAGTTTTGTTTGGAACAGACTTCCTTGGCTTAATTATGAGAATATTACGAGGCAGTGTTAAAAGCTGTGTGTGACATCTGCTGCTTTTTTCTATCCACAGTTGCTCTCTCACAGAAGGAAATTAGATTATTCTGATGCAGTTTTGTTTTGACAAATCCATGTTGACAGTGACTAATTTCCTAAAATTGTTTCACATTCCTTTCAAAGATCACTATTGCATTCATTCTTGATCATTACCTATTGTCTTTGACTTTTTAGAGCTACTTCTATCATCTTTGATAATTCATCCGCTTATTCTTCAAGTATCGCAGCATCAGAGCTAATTGATGTCTAACTTAGTACTAAGTGTCTAACCTGTTCCTTCCCACTCAGAGCCATGGTCCTAAGTTTTCTCCATTGTTACTTATTGCTGTAATATTGAAATGCCTCTCACCCTTTTAAATAAGAGTGATTCAGAAAAAGTATTAAAAAACGTGTCAATCATCTCTAGAGTGGTTTCCTTTTATTTTTTACTGCTATTTAATTAAGTTTTTTCCTTTTTTTATGTGATCAGTAAATGATTTTTATCATCATCGTGGCCTTTCAGACTGGAATCTATTGTGTGCTTTCATAATTTTTGATTCTGCAGCATCATATTTATACGATGCTTCCCTACCTTAAGGAAGTGACCCAGCTTCACCTTTTCAGATGCTGCCGGAAAAGGTCAAAATTTAGCAAATCTTATATTATGTATTCTGGGTTAGTTTGGATTTGTACCCTTAGTATTGCCCCTTTAAGTAACTCCTGGATTTCTTGAATTCCAATGTTTTCTTACAAGACAATTCTTTTTTACTGAAGCCTACTTTGCTGAAACTGGATGCTTTTATTTTGCTCTTCCTTCCTTCTTTCATATGTCTCATGAACTATTATTACATAGCTTTTCTCACTCACTCATGCCTTTTACCCTTATGTTCTTGACCAATTCTTCCCTAGTCGTTACAACAAGGAAAGATGTCTCTCTTTCAGTTGAGCTTCTTGCCATCTACATTTGTGATTGTCACCAGGTCATTGCAAGGACTTTGTGGCCACTTCACATCTTTTCCCAAAGGAAGTACACAAAACTAAAACGCCTTGCTATCCTCAAATCCTGACATCAGTATAATTTTGCCATTTGATCACAAATTGTTTGAATATTTATGATGATAGTCTGTTGTTTACCTGTCTCTTTTGACAATGCTCTTTTTAAAGTGTTTTTTAAAATTATTTTAAAGAGTCATATAAGTATAGCAAAAAGACAGATAGAATTCATGACACGGACAACATTTCCCAGCAATCAGACTAGGCCCAGTCAGCACTGGAATAACTCACTCAGAGCACTGAAGGTACACATATCTCTCTAAACTCTGGGTCAGAAACACTTGCAAAAAGACTCTTCTCAAGCACTGCTCATTGCAACATTCTAGGTAGGATTTTTCAGTTTGCTGCAGTAAAATTTGAGTTACTTACCTGGTTAATTGTAAGAAGATTATAACTTTGTTCTTAAAATCACCTTTTCCAAAGTACAATTAAAAAACATCATAGGTAGCTATTGCCAGAAAGTAATAAAGGACCCTCAATAACTCTTCATATCAGTAAATACAACAAATCAGGTAAAAATTAATAAAATCTCTTCTCTAGTTATGTTTGTGAGATAGATATAGATTTCCATTTAATAAAAATTAATTCCTTACCTTTTAGCTGTTCTGTAGCTTAATACCTGTCTTGAAAAGGTTTTATTTCTTGCTTTCTGAAGTCAGAGGGAATTTTGCTGCTAACTTCAATGGAGAAAGATTTCAGCTGAAGCAGTTCAGTGTACTGATTTCTTAATAAAATACTGGAGATTAGTTTGAGCTTTATTACATCAGACATCTGCATTCACATCTTTCTATTCCAAGGATCTTCTATTTATAAAGTGGATGCTACTGAAAGTCTGCTGATTATCAAGGTGATGGAATCTATGCTAGAGCAGACCCTTTCCTTTTAAAGTGTTTATGACTAGAGTTCCACAGGCTTTGTGGTTTCGTGAGGGGGAATTTTCAGCTATACATCTTTCACTGCTGCTGGCAGATGTAATGTAGGGGACTGAAGTTCAGCAATCAGCTAATTGATTATAGCCTCTGGCTCAGTGCTTGCCACAATCTCCCTTTTTGCCTCTCTGATTTTCACAGTATCACTAGCTTCTCTATTCTCTCCCTTCAGTACAGCTATCTTGTGTTAGAACTAAACAAATACTCTAAACTACAGAAGGCAGGTCCTTCACTTCTTTGTTTTCTCCTTCAGCATTTCAATAGGAAAGGAGACCCTTAGGTGCTGTTGAGTAGTACCATTATTTTGTTAGGGAACTAACAGCCAGCCCAGGGGGACCTTTCAGAAGTCATTGCAATGTCATATGGCTCCCCAGTGACACCGGACTGCATCACTTACCTCACGCACAGCCGTCTGATGCTACTGAATCTGAGAAACAGCCATAAACATTGCAGTTATGGTGACCATTATCTGCCTCCTGAGGGATTTCACTCTTCCTTGAGAATCTCCACAGTGATAGCACACCAGCACTGCAGTACACCAGATAATGGTCTCAGACACAGAGGTAGACAGGTAGGATGTGGGAGGATAAAAATAATTCTCAGCTGCTTTTTTGTGGCCTTTTATTTGGGTTGATAGAAGCACAATTCTCCGTGCTCATCTGATGAGTCAAACTAAAGAGCCTTCTTTGATTAAAAAAGTAATTAAAAGTCCCCTAGCAAGTGGAACACCACTGTGTTTCAGGGCAAACCACGACACCTCAGGACACAATATCATAAATAACAAATGTATCACCCTACTGTCTTTGTCTCTCTTATGATTTCAGTTCTCTTTAAATGACAATATAAAAAAATAATTTTCTTGGTTCCAAAACTGGTAAAGCTTTTGACTAACACAAGCCGGAGAAAATGTCACTGCGTCTGCATTCTTCATATAAACTTTCCTTTCACTTCCTGTGTGGGATGGTTTCACACAGGAGACTGAATTTGAACTAACCTGCTGTGGAAGATCATACATTTTTATCTTGCTGCCAAGTTATTGACCAAAATATTGAATTTTGTTCTGCATGACGTGCAGTAAGGCAGACTTAATGCAATTTTTTTTAAAAGATATCTCCATCAGGTAAATATTTTTGCTGAAAACCTTGAGCAGTTTGCTGAAAATATTGTAGATTAAAGTATTATCAGGATTTTCTCAGACTTCTTCAGTGAAGTGTCATTTCATTTTTGAGGAATGACGCATTAATGAATTAATCAGAAAATGTGTTAAAGTAATAGCCATAGCAAACCCAACTCTCTCCCACTTAAGTACACACTGCTCTTTCTAAATGCTGTAATAACTTCTACTTACATTTATGGAAGAAATCTCTAAGGGCACTCAATAAACTGTTATGTTAGCCTTAATACCTTAGCACTAAGATGGAATGTGTGGAATTTTATTTAAGAATATATTTTTCTGGTGGATACAAGAATAATTTCTTTTTCATTGCAACACAGCTCTAGTATGCAATACACAATTCAGTGCAGGTTAAATAAATCAATCTGCTCCCTCAGTTCCAGGAATTCTCTCAAAAAATAAAGAGGTTTTATTTCTAAAAGGAGCATTGTATCATTAATTGAACTCCTCAGTGTGTTGAGAATCGTGTAGCATCGCATCCCCTAAAAGCTTCCTCTATATAGGGCTTTGTTGAGCTTTGCATTTGTTTTCTAAGGAACAACTAGATGGGGATTGCTGGAAAGAGGTTCTTCATTTTAACCCTGGGCCATAGAATGGAGTCTCCTAATGCAGACTCCTGTGTGATGGAGGTCCAAGGGGAGCTTTGAGGAACCGGTGGGTAAGTGATGGTTTAGATGCGCAGCAGCTCATGGCTCACGGAGTGCCTGAGTTCCACAGAGCTGGCGCTAAGCTGCTGCAGTGCTCAGCATCCCCATAGGAACTGAGTTAAGCAGCAGATTAGCTCCAGCCTTGCGCAGCTGCAGAGCACCACAGGACTGGTTCCTGAAGATAAGCTTGGCAGTTGTGAAGCTTCCCTCATAGCAAATCCCGGAGAGGTCACCAACGGGATGATGATAAAGGTGTAATGTTCATGAATATCAACAAAAGCCTGATCTTTGTTTTCTTGCCAGTTGTCTGACATAGGACAGAGTTGTGAAAAGCTAATCAGAGAACTACTCAGGAAATTGGAATTTCATTCATGGACACTTTTGTGAGGAAACAGAAAAATCTTTTAAGTTTTCCCTGGTCGATACTTCACACCATTAAATGTACAACAAATTACTTCCTCACATCCCTTGACTGCCTTCCAGCTTAAGTGTGTTAAAACAGTAAAGTGTTAAAATTGTTCTTTGGAGATGAAGTAGCATGGTCATGCTTTGAAGTGAATAAACATGTAATAGGAGAAGTGCTGCTTACCAACATAAAACAAATTACTTTTAAAAGGTAAGACATTGCTTCATCCTTTCTCATTTTTAAATTTAAATTTTCCAAGGGCTAACAAAAAAGAACCTGAGAAGCTGTCTATTTTTCTGTAATGTCCACTTCAGAACCTGAAATTACATTTCAGTGAAATCTTCTTTCCCAAAGTAATATTATCTAGAAATCAGATTTTTTTTTGTACCAAAGTTTAATTTTGAAAGAACAAATAGTTGCTTCTTGTGTTTTGACTGGATGGACATTATCTGTAGTTAAGGGCATTGCTACTACTGACCTATTATGAAAACCAACCAAAACTGAGAAAGCAGACAGGAGGAACATTTTGAAGCTTTAAACCAGGAGCGTGCTTTACTTAAATTATAATGAGCAGAATAGAAGGGTAATTGTCAGATAGTACTTACATGGAAAATCTGGCTTTGGTCTGCAAGCTACAGGCTTATGTTCTTTTACAGCCTGGTCTTGATCTACAGAAGGATCAGAGTATACTGGATTTATGTGAGCAGCTCCTCAGTACTTTTCTAGTTTTCTAAAGATTAAGTGGAAACTACTAGTATTTGTGAAGGATAAAATTTCATAGTCAATCACATCTTTGGACACACATCAGTGACAAATCTTGGCAGAAATTCAGTGTTGCAAGCTCCTGTTCAGAAAAATTAGAAAATTATTAAGGAAAAAAATCAGAAAATTTTTTTTCTGGTTAGTCAAAACTTGCCACTGTAATTGGTAAATTAAAAAGCCACAAAAATGTGGCAGAACTTAAAATGGATCAAAATACTATTAATTTAGAGATATTTGGAAATTTTAGTGAGGTATGTATCTAAATCTTGATATTTTTCTCTATTTCCTGGCTTACATTCAGAAGAGCATTTTCCTGAACTGTTTTCAGACCAATACAGCCAAAAGTTGTATTGAATGACAAATTTTAATTTCCATCTGGTCACTGGTGCCTCACAAGAAATAAATCTATGCTGCTGGCATATTTTAAAATAATGTTTGCCCAAAGCAAGGATCAAATTGGGTGTATGAACAGTTCCCAGAGTATACCTGTGGGATGGAGATTGCAATGGAAGCACATTGATAAGACCCATATAGGGGAGGAGATCACAGTGCTGCTGTACACACTCATTCTCTCTGCCTCACAAGCATGCAAAAATCTTTTCTAAGCACAGAAATGTTAGTTTCAGAAGCTCTGAAAACTTCAGTTACCTTCATAAGCTCTGCAGGCAACATTTAGAAAAACAAAGGAATTTGTCAGTTTTATAGCCCAGCTGACTCCCCAAACCAGGCTCTACACTGCCTGGTGGCCTTCTTTCCTTCTGAATACTGGCATTTCTTTTAGCAATGACAGAAGAGCACCTGAAAGGACTGTGGTCCAATTCCTGAAACAGTGCTCTGAGAGGGAGCAGCAGTGGACACCGGATGCTTAAGGAAGTTATATAAGAACAAGACAAATTTGAATGCTACAAATATCTGATAATTACTGGTTTAAGGATTTCCTAAATTAAGCGTGACTTCCGATATTTGTATTTGACAGCCCCTGAGGGACTTCTTTAGTCTTGCTGTAAATTTGTTTGAATCCATTTCTACCTTTGTTCTTCATAATATCCTGTGGCAATGAGTTCCACATTTTTATTGCAATCATATTTAAAAAGTTCTTCACTTGTTTTAAACCTGCTGCTTGAAAAATATCACTTGACAAATTCTTGCTCTCTTTGAGAGCTAAGGAATTATCATCACTCCTGATTTTATAAACTTTTACCATATCTCAGCTTTTCCAAATTGGAAGTCTTATTCTGTTTAATCTCCCTTAAAACTAGAGCTGTTCTGCACTGTCGCTCGTCCTTGTTCTTGCTTTTCTATTTCTGCCTAATACTTTTCAGATGAGACTATAAGAATGCACTGTATTACTAAAAATATAAATGTTCTAATGATATATATATGCTGCCTTAATGATGTTTTCTGTTTCATTCTACCTTCCTTCCCTGAGGAAGTATCACATTTTGCCTTTCTGGGCTTACCAGGCATTTAGCTCTGTTCAAAGAACCATCATAGCAATTTTGTGATTCCTTCGATCGTAACAAATTTTGCAATCATATTTGTATCTGCATAGATATGATTACTTTTCCTATTGAGCAGTATTTTGTATTTCATTGACCATTTTATTGTCAGTCAATTACTGAGCGACGCTATCAGTCCCAGAATTCCTCTGCTTCTCTTCACAGGCAGGCTCCGCAGACTTTTTTACAAGGGAGGAAGGATTATTCCTTAATCTTGAAGTTGCAATACCAATTATGTGTAAGGGACAAACAGGCTAAAATGTGATGTCGTAATACTGCCTAGAAAGCAGTGTCAGTTGTAGGCATGGGCAAAGGGACAGCTGGCAATGGTAATAAACTGTTCAGATATTTTTGCTGTTTCTTCTCACTTCTTTTTCTCCTCTTTCCCAGCAAGTTCCAACAGGAAGCACAGTTCAGTTTCATTCCTTCATCCTTAGAACGAAAAACATTTGCTTTGTCTACTATGACAAGGAGTCATTGATGTAAAATAGGTACATGTAGCTACTAGTTTACCATCAGTGGCTGGGGTAACCTCTGTTTTTCCAAGGTCAGTCACAACAAATCCTCTGAGAATGCAGCCTTGAGCTTTCAAAGAAGAGAGAAGGCAACTCAATATTAGCTTGCTAGTTTACCTCATAGATCAATATTTTCTACTCCCTTCGTGCTACTCCTTGCAAAACATTTAAGAGGCATACAAGGTCAGAAACAGAGACCTAGCTGTAATATACAGTTAGAGTGCAGTATGAATCCCTATAGTTGGTGTAAAGAATTCGTGAAAAGTAGTTAGGGAAGCACCACGCAAACGAAAGTATCCTGAGGGGGAACAAGCTCAGCAGATGACCTCATTGTTTTCTATGCCAAATTTCTATTTCCATAGCATTTATAATTGGTTGTCAGTTTATCTCAGAAGCCTACTTAGCATCTTAAAGTCTAATCAATTTGAACAATGATCATGTGCTGATTAATGATGAGGGAAAATTCAAAATGTGTTTCTCTATATACTTCTCCGCGTTGAAACACAATGCTAATATATACAGCATCTGATGAAAGCTTTGATTTTTCTCTCTGTATCTCTCTCTGTATATACACATAGACATGTGTAACAACAAATACTAATCCCCCTTATCCCAATTTTGTGACCGTGATTATTTGAACAAATACATATGACGTCCACGTTATCACACCAACTCCTTTGGTATTGGATGCAAAATTCTTTCGACATATAGTTTATAGCTTAGACGGCATTTGTTTTACTCTTCCCTGTGAATTTATAAGTTTGTGGAAATAGAAGTTGTCCTAAGTGGTTCTGAAGGAAATCAAGCAGAAAACACTCCCTTAAGATGAAAAGACCAAAGAAATTTGTGTAAATTGAAAAAAAATGAGAGAGGGAAACGTATATGTAAAATAGTTTTTAAAACAGCAATAAGTCAACAGGTTTCCTTTATTGTTGTCAATTAAAAAGGCCTGGCTTCTGTACTTTTTCAAATAAAGAGTTTTTAGTCCAAACAATGTGCTCCCTGAAGAAGATGCTGTCTTGGTCTGAAAGCGAGTGCCACATCACTCACAAAGCATTTGCAAAAGAGCAGATTTCTCCAAAGTATGGCCTGTTGTGTTGCACATTAGTGGAAAAAAAAAAGTATAAACTCAGTACTGTGGAAAATAATGGTCCAGAAATCATGACAATCCATGCCTTTCCCCCTAAACAGTGTCAATTCGGGACAGAATTGACCATAGTGACTTAGTGGAATAGGTCTCATCACTAATTGTGTGTGTGTTTGTATTTGTAATATATTACAGGAGATAAGACCTGTGAAATTTAATTATGACAGCACTTCTACAGTATTCCTAAGGGAAAGTCCCCATTTTGCAACTAGCAGTGATACCCTATTTTGTAAGTTATTTGTAAATTTCTTTTTTACTTATTTTCAGTGCTCATTTGTTCCACTAAATGCTGTATTATTTATCCAGAAAAAAGTGTATTCATCTCCTGACAAAACAGGAGGCCTAGAGCTATTAGTAGCCTCATTAGGGCTGCTACTTTTGCCCTCTAGCCATAGCTGGTTGGAAAAAGAAAATGTTTTAAAAAATAAGCTTATCTTTCTCTACTATGAGTCTGCACAACCTTTGTTGGATTATCATGACACAAAGATCTGATTTTGGATTGAACAGGATGAGGGGTGCATATTTGATGGAACCAGTAGAGTGACAAAGAGGATAGACAAAAGGTAGATAAACTGCTGCAAGGTGGATCTTTCTCTCCACATAGGAGATATGCTTTGGGAGGATGCCAGCCGTTGATGCTTGTTACCTTCTGGGCTGGAACCATCCTTCCCACAGCCACTCTAAATCTGCATTACCTCTGTGTGGCCACGGTCTGTGAGCAGGCACCTCCAGTTAGAGGTCTGAGACGCACGGCTGTGCTGAGAATGGAAAGGAAGTATGTCAGGGGGCGCTGAAGGAGCTCCTCAAAACACTAATAAAAACACAAAAATGCAGATAATTTTGAGGTTTAAAAAGAGCAAACTGGAAATTCTCTGTTCAAAAATGTAACTAGGTGACAGAAATTAATTCAAAGAAGCTTTACTATGAAAAAAAAAGCTCTGTGTGGTTTCAGGCTCACTTCACAAAATATATATGGTTTTGATATCTTTGCACTGGAAATGTTGGTCTTTAGCTAGCATGAATCAACAGTCTTTAGCACAGCCACACTGATTTATATGAGCTGCAGACATGACCCATTGTATTTAATTTTAGGCATCTTATTAGAAGGATATTCACATATTGGAGGAAGATCTGAAGAAAGCTGCAAAAAATGATTAGACTTCTGGAGTGATTGATGTATGAGGATTGATTGCAAGTGCTAAATATGCATAGTTTGTCTAAGAAATGACTAAAGGGGGGCATGGTAACAATCTATAAATACTTGAAGAGTCTAAATGTCAAGGAGGGAAAGGCATTTTCAGGATACAGAAGAGATGCAGCAGGACAAAATTAGCAAAAGAAAACAGAGAATGAATTTCAAAAGAGCCCCCAAAGGAAGACGTTAGAGAGTGAAAAGGTGTTGTCTTTCCAAAAGAAAAAACCAGTATAGATAGATACATTTACAAATGCATGTCTGATTCCAGATCATTCCAAATGGCCTTGAAACAGAAATTTTAAGGCCAGTTTTCTGCAAGTGATCAGATCACAACCTCTATTCACATTGAAGGGTGGACTAATTTTTTTAAAGGTTTAGACAACTATGACTCTACAAGGAACCCCAAAATTTGGAAAAAAAATGTGACTAAGTCCACTGTAACTGCAACTGATTTAAATTTAGAATACCACTTTCAGCCAAGCAGTATCACATCCACTTTGATGAAAATAAGGAGAGACAGAAGATCTGTATTTTGCCTGGTTTTATTGTTTCCAGAGCCAACGTTATGATTTAGGAAACAACAAAGGAAAAGATTGCTTCTGGACATGCTTTCCACATTTTTCTATTCAACACAGAGTATTTTCAGAAATGAGTGGTGACTTTTGAAGCTATCTGTATAAAGCACTTGCATGATCATTACAGTTATGGATATATGTCTGACTATGAATTTCATTAAGACCTAATTTCAGGATTCCAAGAAGTGACAATAATCAAATACCTGCAATATGCTGACAACAAGAAAGGAGATTCAGAGAAGGGGACCTGAAACTCATAGAATAAATTATTAACAGAGAATATTATGTCCCCAATTCCAAATATGAGTGTGATGATGAGAAGACACATTTTGGGATTAGAAAGAGATGACAAAAGAACTGGATATAGGGAACAACAGCTTCAAATTCAAAACAAGAACTCCTGAGCCATTATTTGTCTAAAGTTGTAAATTATGTCCAAAAGTAAAAAAATATGGATAGAATTCAGAAGTTAAATAGATGTGGTTATCTGATGGTATTTCATTATATCATAGATTTTACATATATTAGAACCAAAAGAAATTCCAATATCACTCTTTTTTAACTCTGGCATAACATAGATTAGAAAAAATCATCAATCTTTTCATCATCATCAAGTTGTACTAGAAAGTATCTTTTAGAAGGATTTCCAGCCTAGATTTAAAGGCTTTTAATGATGGAGAATTCATATCATCCTTTTGTAATTCATTGTAGTGTATGGCACTCTTCTACTAAAATAAATGTGTTTTATTTCAACCTTACGAGTTACTGATTTCATTTTCTAGCTACTGGCACTCTGTCTGAATAATCCCTACCATATTTCTTTGTCAGAAATCCATTTCTGACCCTGACAAATGCTATTTTCATCTTTGCTTGAAGTTTAGCCGGAATTTTTCCTGGACATCACATTTCAGAGACTTAGTAAATATATCTTAAAATAAATAGTTTTCTTATATGCATAATTTAATATCTTGATATAGATTCACAATTATTCACTGAGATGAAATGTATATCTATAATGACCTGAGACCGCAATGGCATACAGAAGATTTTGCAGAAGCTTAGAATACACTGAATTTTTCTGGCAGGAAAAAAACTCAGCTCACCACCACTCATCATTGCAAATTACATCTAGGTAAACATCAACATCTGCTTCCTGTGCAAAGAGAGTCTGTCATCACAGGAGCCATTATATTATTATGAGTAGATGAGTAGGTTTAATATTCATTACCGATATACGAGTTGCAAGAAACTGCTTCACACACGTGCTAATGAGCAGTAAATGTATGAAATGAATTGTGCCAGCCTCCACAGGTAACTACAGCTTTGAAACTTTAACTCATTTAATGTGAAGAATTCCAGTAACATCAAAGACAGATTCAGCAGTAATAGGTGTGCTTAGTGAAAATATGTTAGAAAAACTCAAAATTATTAGCCCATAAGGAAAAACTAGTGGGTATGCTCTAGCATACCAACAATACCCAGGTTACTACTTTTTTCCATTTTGTGATAGTTTGTGTTACATTTTTTTGAAGCAAATTACAATTCAGATATAAATACTAACACAGAATGGTGTTAAGAGGTGGTTAAAGCCAAAATCTTATCTTGTGAAATTCCTGTGCACTTTTGCCGGATTTTTAGACTAGGGACATGGGAAAGAATAGTGGCATTACTGTTCTGCCAAGTCTACGCTTTTCCTGCATGTCTAAATTCGTCAAAGAAGAGGCAGAACTGATAATAAGTAAGGCTTTTTGTCACTTCTTACATAGTACTCATTCACAAAGCTACATCACCATGCAAATTAAGAAACAAAATCATAAAAATATAACAATCCCTTTAATTGTCACCTTGTGGAATTGACTGAATTTTGCCATTCTCCTTTAAATTCGGCTTAGTTTCTTCCTGTCTAGAGGACTGTAGTTCTGAGCTATAGCCTTAGCTTGGATCAAGTGCTGCTTTTCCAATGGAAGTAATCTGTGAGTGTCAAAATGTTTTCTGTTACCTATTCCAGTGACATTATAAGGCTGCCAATGGGGTATAACAGCAGTATGCATTTCAGTCTGCATTTCATTTGCTTGCTTTATACAGAAGGACTTTTGCTGGATAAATCATATAATGGACCGATAAAGAAGATAAAATTTGTAGTGTTCTGGTTCATATTCTTGTGAGCTTCTAAAATTCAGGTCTGAAGGATTAATATGGGGGTGTGTAAAAATTATATTGCAGTATTAGAGCAATATCTAGTCAAGAACAAACCTAAACAGAAATTTTGTCCCATTATATCATAAGTTAACATAAAAGGTTTTAGAATACGTAAGAAAATATGAGTGGTTATATCCAGTCAAATCAAGGTTTCACCTAGTCCAGGAGACTGCGTGATGTGGGCTAAGAAAAACCAAGATAAATAAAATAAGCGTGGAGCACCCATGAGGGATAGCTAGCAGATAAACTCCCAGTCTGTGAATTAGGTCATTGCAGACTCAGAAGTACGTTTTTAATAGGTTTTAAAGGGATTTTATTTTTTGAATTTATTTTATTACTCTTTGAATTCATTAATTCCTCGGGCATTGCTAGTACCATGTGGCAGTAGGTTCGACAACTTAAATATGACTACCGCACAAAATTAACTTATTTTGTTTGCTTGAAACCTGCTACTCCATAATTTCATTTCATGTCTGTTCATTCCTGTGCTGTGAAAAAAAGTGAATAGTTGTTTCCTATTCTCCTTTGCAGTGTCAATCATGACACTGCTTCTCTGGATTTTCCAAAACTATAAGAAAGTACCTGAAGAGTCTGTCCCAAGACAGGATAACTACTGGCTGACTTTCTCTGAAAGGGAAGCATGTACAAATCATGAATAAGTGCCTGTATTTAAAAAGCAATTAACTATGCTCACTATTTCTATTGCTATCCCTTACTCCAACCATAGACTCATAGAATTGCTGAGAGCTATAATATATTGTAAAGGAGTTCTTTTCTTTATCTTGCAATCTACTTTTTGTTTGAGCAAGCTCTTATAAGCATCATATCTTTAGATCGTCTCCAATAATTGTGATTCTATAAACAGCAGCTGCATTTTCTTTAATATGCAATTTCTTATTTCTTTTTTTTCCCACTAGGAATGGCATAAAATACATTCTACACATCATGCTAGTGCTTAGCAACTAACTTCAAGATACTAAAATAGTATTGATTTCTTACTCCCTCACTCTTACCTGCTGCTCTCCACTATTATAAAAATGCCATTGATTCATTATCGATACCATCAGCAGTGGCCAATTAAGTGACACTTCTAGGAGTGGGTATCAACCTATATGAAACAAAATACTCTCATTTCAGTTCTGACCTTCACTACGTTTAGCAGCAATATATTCTCCAAGTCTGAAGGCAAGTATAATAGTCTTATTTCTTCAGGAGTATTTCTCATTCATGGCATATTAGAAAATGGTCTCCTGTATTTCAACCTAGCAAAAAGAAAATACATAATGTGAGGGTTTGGGAGATTTAGAAACCTTTGTAATTTCAATTTCTATAGTAAATATAGCATACACCATTTATAGGGTTATTTTTAAAACATTAATTCTGTGAGCTATATTATAACGTTAACTTTGCAGAAAGGGTTTGTAGTTATATCGGGTAGCAATGAGATTATGTGATGATTTGAAATCAGAGAAAGTTTAGCATTTATTTGTTTTCTGTTTGTTTAGTAGTTTAAAACACTAGAAAGGCCCCCAGTCACCTCAATATAATTCAATAATTTTGTAAAAACTTCATTTTGACCTAAAAAAACAGTAGCATGATTCAAAGTTATGCATTCCTAAACTCAAAGAATCTAAACCACCCTGCAGGAGTTGTTCTGCAGCAACTGGGCATGCACTCTCACACATGCACACATGCACAAATAAATACATACCAGCTATTTGGACAGAAAACACACCCTAAAGATACTCAGATGTTTCAATCCAGTGTTAGTATAGCAAATTCCAAAGCCAGAGACCCTTCTTCAAGGAGACTAAGTACTTCTTTTTACAACAGGACAACTTTCACTCAGGCTGGTCGTTTTCCCTCTGATCTAAAGCAAGGTGATGCCTTGGAGTGAAAATGACTTTAGTCTTCATCACTGAGAAAGCTCAAAGCTCAAAAGATCAGGCCCTGGTTATACCATGGACAGATTGTAATGCGCAGTGAGGCAAAACCTATAATGTGCGTAGATTTCACTCTGAAGTTGACACAGATTCAACACAGAATATATAATATCATCCTAGATTGTATAGTAACCCTAGGGGGGAGAAGCTGTGAATTTTCTACATGTACAGAATTTAATAACTTTGGAACCTTGTAAAACGCTGAGTTTATAGCAATTTCTATTGGAACGTAAGGGGGCTGCAGCATTACTGCCTCTGTGTTTTGTGACTGAGAAATTCTATAAGCATAGGTAGTACTTAGAAGGAGTAAAACATTCATGTGCTATGAAGAGCCTTTATTCTCAAAATGGGACAAAATGGGAGCTAATTTTCTGTGGAAGCAACCATTCAGAAGCTCTATCCATATTGTGAAAAATAATGTTTTGATTTTTTGACCAAAAGCAGGTTCTGGTCAGTCATTCCTGTTTAAAATTAGAAATAGCTAGTTTGTTACCACAAAGGTGCAAGCAGAGGATAAAGAAGTCTGCTGATTCTTTCCAAGCCATTTAGCAGATCTAATTAATATTTAATAAAAAACCCCAAACCATTCCAAATTTATAATGCACAACTTCTTAAGTACATGTGCAAATTTCAGAACAAACTGTTTACTAATAATATTAAACTATCAACAAATTCAACTGTCTTGTTTTCAGCTGAACATAATTTTTTTTTTTTTTAATTGAAACTGACTTGGCAGCAGTCTGATCGCATATTTCTGTAACGTATTTTGATATGCTATTTTTAGATGGATAATTAAAGAATCTAAGGAAGATAGAAAACAGAAGAACACTATGCATTAAAACAGAAATTGATACATAATTGCCTCTATCCTGTGTGCTTATAGGCAAAACAATAGCACACGTGTCCTCTTAACCACATTCATTACCATATGCTTGTTTCACTTGGCTGCCATGAGACTACTTGATGGGATTGAGATCAGGCACATGTTTAAGTACTTTGCTGAATCGAAGCCTAGAGAATGAGCAGAAAAAGACTCACAACAAATTTTAATTAAAAGATATATCCAATATTTTAAAAATCATTTGGCACGTCCCTCAGATCTGTGTAGCTAACAGAAGACAAACTTTAATAACAAACCAACTCTTTTATAATTTGGTCCTATTTCTGCTAATCTCATACAGACCAAACTTTCAGAATAGAAATTTAATAGCTCTCTGAATATGAACAAGCTCAAGATTTTCTCTGTGTTTTCCTCTTCCAAGAAATGAACTGATTTGTGTTTGTAGTATATTGCACAAGTGACTCACTCAGGCAGCATCTGTGCTAAGTACTGAGTAGGACAACACTTTGTATCAAGTAAGATGACACATTTTGCTCTTTTTTTTTGCAAATTTTGAACATATTTCTTGTTTCCACCCAGGCTGAATATTTTTCTCGGACTTTGGATCAGCTTTGACCTAGCTCTCACTGTGGCAGAAGCTAGTGAGTGTCTTCCAAGATAAAAGAAATAAGGTGACTAAAGGTGAGGATTCTTATCAAGATTAGTATGTGTTTGTGTCACTGAAAAACCTTCAGGTGTAATAATTTGCCTGACTTTCTTCTCTGAAGAAGTTGCTTGTTAAAGCACAGCCAATAACAGAGAGCACAGAAGGGTTTTGTAAACTGCATTCTCATGAATACACATGGAAACAATCACTAACTTTTTCATTCTTTAGATCTGTCAAGGTTTTGTTGCACATCAGACAGTGGGCACTGTCAAAATTAAATAAAAAACCTACTCCGTAGAAGTGATATTCTTGTATGAAATCATCATGGTAAGAATAGTAAGCTCAGTTGGCTTTCACTAGTGATCAGCAATCTTGGCCAAGAATCGCTTTTTCCCAATAATTCTTAATTAAATAATTCAAATAAGTATTTCCAACAGCCCAGTTCTGTAATGGCAAAGAGCAGGCTCCATTTCAAAAGTCAGTTTTTTACATGGAAAATATTGTTGGAACAGCTGGACTTAGCTACATCCCCTGCAAATATAAATTCTTAAAATGCCTTTGTTCAAAAATATTTTTTCAAAGTATTTTCCAGTAGTAATATGCAAAATTAAAGTATGGACTTAGGTGGAATTCAGTGCAAAATTTAACAACAAAGTTTGTTGCAAATGTTGGACACTGAAGGCATACAGAAGTATTAATTTTCCCCAAGTTTGCTGGCTACATCTTTCCAAGCTGAGTTTAGTTTAGAATGGATGTGGATATTTGTTGTGCCTGGCTGGTATCTCTTTATTCCAGTATGCTTTTAATGAATGCTGAAGTCCATCTCTTGTCTGTTGAGCAAGAAAAAATTGAAAACTTTTATTTCAAAATATTGTTCTGAGTGCCATGATAGGCCTTATACTATGAAATCTAAGAAGGAAATGGGGCAAAATTACTTCACAATGGCCACTGTAACCAATTTTCCTATTAATTCAGTTTGGTAAGTGAAAAAAGTAGCTTGACATTTTTCTGTATTGTCAGGTGTAAACTCAGAATACCAAAGCAAACAAATGTTTGGGGGCACTGTAGAGAGTTCTCTGACAAACTTCCATCACATGGGCTGAAATGAGATAAATTAAGCTGTTACCATGACAAAACCCAGAAGGTTTGGAAAGTCTGTGGGAGACAACTAGAAATGCAGAAGATGTATGAACAACTAAGTCTGATATAACACATTGGAGACTGACTATATGACCAGGATTTTAATCATATATGCATTTCTTTCTTGAGTGAGTCCTTCCAATAATACAGCAGCAGTATTTCCCTGTCTAATCATAACTCACATAAAAATCAATTTGACAAATCAAAAGTGCTTTTCTTTCTTCATGTTCATAAAGAATAATTTATCATATTAACCACTAACTGGTGGTTTATAAGCACAGAAACTGTGAAAGGTATTCAAATACATGTTGAGTGTAGTATAAAAGCTCCTACCAGTTGTCAGTACTTGTCTTCTTTCTCCTTTTTGCTTTCTTAATATGCCTAAAATATTTACTAAGGCCGTTTACATGGTTTGATCTTCTAGCATTTAAATATGAATCAACATCTCACTTCATATCTTAAATTTGTAAGCTCCATTTAAAAATGGCACAAAACCCTGTGTAAACTAGTCAACAGGCTGCTACACACCATTTTAAGAGAGTCATTTCAGGGTAATATAGAGCTTCAATAATAAATTGATACATCATATACAGGACTCAGAAAAGCAAATCCTGGCTTTAGATTCCATATATTTTAGTGAACAGAACGGCGCTTTGTCTGCTTCATAGTCAACACAGTATACATGGGCATTATTAGTATACTATTCACTAGTGTGTAGTACCGGCACGAAAAAGCACGCAAATTGGATAATTAATTTTCAAGTGAGAAACATCTTGAAGTTGTGAATTGCTTTGAATGCAAATCATAGAATCAAGGAATCATGGAACAAGTTAGTTTGGAAAATACCTTTTAGATCACTGAGACCAACTGTTAACCAATCACTGTCAAGCCCACTACTAAACTACATTCCTGAGTACCATATCTACATGTATTTTAAGTACCTCCAGGAAGGGAGACTCCACCATTTCTGTGGCTAGCTTGTTTCAGTGTGTGACAACCATTTTGGGGAAGAAATATTTCCCAACGTTCAATCTGTTTTCCTAACATTCAATTCAATTTCATAGCATCAAAAGAAGGATGGCCAGCAGCAGTTCAAGGAAGGTGATTCTGCTTCTCTGTTCTGCTCTCATGAGACTCCACTTGAGTACTGGATCCAGTTCTGAGGTCTCACCCATTGGAAAGACACTTACCTCTTGGAGCAAATCCAAAGAAGGGCCACCAAGTTGATGAGAAGTATGGAGCGCTTCTCCTATGAGGAAAGGCTGAGAGAATTGGAATTGTTCAGCCTGGAAAAGAGAAGGATTCGGGGTTACTTGATTGCGGCCTTCATCGAGGGGCCCAAAATCAAACACAGGATTTGAGGTGTGGTCTCACCAGTTCCCAGTACAGGGGGATGGTCACTGCCCTGCTCCTGCTGGCCCCACCAGTGCTGATCCAGGCCAGGATGCCGTTGGCCTTGTTGGCCACCTGGGCACACGCTGGCTGATGTTCAGCTGCTGTCAACCAGTGCTCCCAGGTACTTTTCCACCAAACAGGTTTTCAGCAGATCTGCCCCCAGCCTGTGGTACTGCCTGGTGTTGTTGTGACCCTGGGGCAGGACCTGGCACTTGGCCTTGTTGAACCTCTTACAGCTGGCCTTGGCCCATTGATCCAGCCTGTCCAGATACCCCTGCAGAGCCTTCCTGCCCTCCATCAGATTGACACTCCTAGCGTTGTCTGAACACTTGCTGAGGATGCATTTGTTCCAAGTCATCAATAAAGGTATTAAACAGATCTGGACCCAAAACTGAGCCCTGGGGAATCCCACTTGTGACCCAGCTAGATGTAACTCATATTCAGCACCACTCTCTGGGCTTAGCAATCCAGCCAGTTTTATTACCCAGCAAATAGTGTACCTGTCCAAGCCATGAGCAACCAGTTTTTCCAGGAGAATGCTGTGGGAAAACACGCCAAAGGCTTTACTAAACTCCAGTCAGACAACATCCACTGCCTTTTTCCTGTCTACTAAGTGGGTCAACTTGTCATAAAACGAGGTAAAGTTGTTTACTCAGGACTTGCCTTTCACCAGCCCATGCTGGCTGGGCCTGATCACCTGGCTGTCCTGCACATACCATATGAGGTCACTTGGGACAATCCACTCCATTACATTCCTCAGCCCCAAGGTCAGGCTGACAAGCCTGTAGTTCCCTGAATCCACTCTGTAGCCCTACTAGTAGATGGGCATCACATTTACTAACTTTCAGGTGCCTGGGGCCTCCCTGGTCAGCCAGGGCTGCTGATAAATGAAGGAAAGTGTCAAGTGAACACTTCTGCCAGTTCTCTCAGTACCCTTGGGTCAATCCTATGTCATCAAACTACAGTATGCAGCAAAACAACAAAAAGCATTGGGTTTTTGCATTGAGGGGAAAGGAAAGAATAGGAGTTCATTAATGTTGTGAAGGCACTTGCTCCAGCTACCTGGGAAAGAGTTGGTGGGAGACATGAAGGCACTATGAAGGCCTCCCATGAATGTGCACTAGGACAAGGCCTGATGAGGGAAATCAACTCTGAACAGCCCCAGTATTTTCATGGGCATGGGGATAGGACATCAGCTTGTGGATCAGCAGGGCTGTGACCTGGCCCAGGCAGGGCTGCCTTGCAGCAGAACCATCACCACAAGTATAGGTTGGACCTGGGCATAGCTTCCCCAAAGTATAGTCAGGAGCCCCTCTTTGCTTTCTGTGGGACACAGAGAGGTGCTGGCCCTCCTGGGTGAGGGGACCTTGCAGGAGCAAAGAACTAGGGCTTGCCATGTGTCTGCATAACTGTGAAAAAAAGAATTTTCTTCAGAGCAAGAGAGAAGTGTATATATATCTGTTAGCCCCTTCTGGGAGCTGTTGTAGTAGGTTGCAAGAGTGGGTTGAAATCTGGTTATTAGCATTCGGATTCCATGTCTCTCATCTGGGGAAGGGCTGACCGCTCAGCTGTATGCGTGGGGGCTGTCAAATCCCACCTCCAGCTGCACAGCAGGCACAATTATCTTGTCCAGTGCCTAGCTGTACATCTAGCTCAGGGACTCAGCAACAGCTTGTGCACATCTGAGCCTGCTGCTCTTCACTTTGGGCTTCATTACGCACACTGTCACACATCCCAGGTGGGTCCATTGATCTCCTATTCGCTTGGCTTGCCCCTGGAGCTTGTGCTGTTATAAACCATTGGGACCTTGATAAAATTTCATGTGAAAATTCAACATCCAGCAGCAAAGTGCTTTCAAATATTATTTTAAGGGTTTGGTTTATTACGGATTCACAGAATTACACAGAAAAATCCGATAATTAACTTCTTTTTTTTTTTTAACAGGAAAACGCATTTTCTGTAAATAATTTTTCCAAGAAAACTGTTTTTCCTGTTAGGAAAAAAAAGATATGGTCAGATCAACCAGAATGAGAAAAGTTTGGGGTCTTTTGAAATTAATGGAATTATTTCATTTTGTAGTCTGCATTAACTCCAGTCTGGGCTTTGCTGCTGCAGGACCTCACAGCGGTTATAACTCAAGCACATCCCTTCCTCACTCCCTCAAACAGAAATAGCTCTGTGAATGGATTATGTTTCCCACGACATATCACCACTTTTTCATGTTTGAAATTGCAGCACGTGATGAAAATCATATGATTATATCTTGAAAACAGATAATATGCAACAAATCCAGGAAGAGACGTATGTCGTCAGAATGATATTATAGGGCCTTGGAGATATCTATTAATCTCAGCCCAAGCTGCTTTAATTTTCAAATATTCACGTATTTTACTATAATTGCAAACATCCCTTTTTCTGAATTTTCTGTTTTATGAGTATGTAAAAAAATTTAAAAACCAAAACCAAAAAAAAACTCCAACAAACTTTTCCAAAAAAATGTCAAACTTGCTATCCCAATCAGAGAAAAACCCAAGTGTGAAACGATTAGTGATTTTCACAAGAGAGATATTTCAATATTTAGACACTCTGCTCAGAGACAAAAAACCAGTTGTAACACTACCCATAAAACTTAACCTATCAGAATTTTCTCAGTTGTTTTTGTAGTAACTATTTAGCTCAAGAGACCTGGGGACTACCATATTAAATCTGGCACAGCTACAGATTAGAAGGAGGTAGATACTTTTCATTTTCATAGATAGAATTACTACATTGGAAAATACATCAAGACAAACATTTTGCAATTTTTATATTATGTGTGTATATGTGTGTATATGTATATACACATACATATGTCTCTCCATATGTACATAAATGCTTATAAATCTAAATATTGTCCCAGGAAATTATACCAGAAGGAAGTCTATTGTGAGTTGAAATTCAAGATGAAGTAGTGGTTCTCATTTGGAATTCAGCAGCTAATTTGTGACTGTATTAGACAATCTGCAAAAATCATAGAAGACATTAAGTCTGATTACATCAAGTCCTAAACTGCACTAATACAGAATATTTCTATATGTTGTTTCAGGAAATGCAAGCTGATTTCATAGCAGTGGCAAAAGACACATTTCTTAATATCTGGAAGATACTTGGCAGTGTGATATGATCCATGTTTTCAAGGACAGATCTTAAACTACACTTTCAAAAAGCAGAGACATAAATCAATGGCAAGATGTTCTTGTAAACTGGATACAACAGGTTTTCTGTCTCTTCCTTCTCTTCTAATTTTATATGCTTTTCAAGTACCAAATGGAAATGTTGATTTGAGTAAAGTTTTCTGAAGCATAACTTTCAAGGCAACAGAAAGAATAATAGCACACCTGGCTGACTTCTATTAACATATTGATGAAACTATAAACCATCAGAAATATTTCTTAAAAAAACTTTTATTTAATGCAAATATAGTTGTATTCCTATCGAAATATTCTTTCATAATCCAAATTCATTGCTAATGAACTAAAAAGGAAACACTACACTTTTTCGATTTGTCATTGCTGTTTAATATAGGAAAAGTTTGTCATTCCAGGGAGTTCTGATCTTCGTGAACACCAGACCTCCTGCCCGTATATGTGGGCATGTTGTTCATGAAATTGTCAGATGGTTTGAAATGTTCTCACTGAAGAAGACAAAGGAAAGTTTTTTTAGAGAACACACTTGAACAGAGGCAAAACTCTTTTTTTGAAATTATCCTCCTCTCCTTCTGCCCTCCCTTAATCTTGTCTCCATGGTACCTTCCAGCACATGGGAAGTTTTATACAGAGTATGAGTACAGCTAGTTTCTATCCTATTTTCATATTACTTCAGGAAAATCATCAGATAAAAAAACCCCATATTTTGTTTCTGATCATCACCATGTTAGGGCACTGTTTCTGGTATCACATCAGAAATTCAACTCAACAGATAACACTCTATTAAAATAATACAGTAAAATATCCACCGTTTGGCCGTAGCCATAGTTTTTAAAACTGATTTACAGTCTTCCAATTGCAAATTATCATCTAGCCCTGGGTTTGAGTGTAAATGCAGAAGATAGAGATGGATATTTAAGTATGATCTACCTTCTGTGTTCCTCTACAGAAATTTACAGATCCAAACTGAACAGGTTTTTACATCCTCAAGAATTTTTTATGCCATTTATCTCATCTAGATATGTAACTGCCTGATTACACTTAAAAGCTAAATATTGAGTCTTTGCAATACCATGTTACACTGACATAGTACTAGGATAATTCTCTGGTGAATCAGCAAATCCATTACTCTACATAAATTGCCTCAAGAATTATTTGTTCTTATATTACTGCAAGTGTAAAATGGAAGTCTAAATAAGATCATCAAAGCTAGTGAGTTTCTATTCTACATACCAATCTCTGACTTTTATTTTAGAAGTCTGTATCTTCCTATTTCTAATGACCAAAATATTACCATATATTCAAAACCTCTATTTTGTGAGTTGGTTTATTGGAGTTTGGAGGGTTTTTTGGGGTATTTGGGTTTTTGTTTTGTTTTGCTAGGATTTTTTTAAAAAATAGATTCCTTGTATGCTTAAAATTTCTAAATGACATATGTAACCTTTACCTGGGAAAACATTTAGATGTCAAAGACCTTGCAACTTATTTTAGCAATCAGGTCCACCAATCCAACAGTAATAGAATCACACAAAATATGTCTGAGCACTTGTAAGTATCTCTTTATCAGAAAAATTTTCAGCTGTGTCATCTTATTTGTGCATATAGATAAGGAATTAAATAATTTCAAAATCTGGTTCATGGCGACTGTAGAAGTATTATATATTTTACTATTGTGGCTTTCAGACTTTAATTATATCCACTGTGAGATATGAGTACTGCTTCTGTAATTTCAGAAACAATACTATGAAATAGTCATAAGCTATTAGTATTTCCTGCTTCATTCTGTAATAATTCTTGTTACACGATACAGTCATTTCACTCCAGGTTGGTCGGCTCAGTATCAAAACTTGGAGTGAGTATAAAAGCCAGAAAGCATTACATGAGCTTGTCTTGGGAATATGTGAAGAGATTCAGTTCAGAGAGGTCCTAATTCTCATGCCTGTCTTATCTCCAATGAAAATAGTGAATAGGTTCCAACTACTGTTTCACTCTTAATTCCATTTGGATCTCTGCAGTTTTACACTTGAGTGAGTGTTAAACTGAAGACAGAATTATCTAATGTAGGAAATAAACATGATCTGAAGTTCATGGAGGCCGGGTCCTGATTTCTGACAGTGGTTGATATCAGGTGCATCACAGGAAGCTATAAAAATCCTGTGGCCATAATGTAGATGATAAGGGGGATACGTGGGTTATCATGGATGCACACAGCTGATTTGAAAGGACTTTCTGTGTCTGTTGGTCTTTGTTTGCAGAGAAGTAATAGTAGCTCATACTGCAGATTGGTTTAATGCAACTGGCAATATAATTAGGAGACATTATGTATGCTTATTTATTTTTTAAGCTTTATAAATTCCATAATATTAAATTTTAATTAATTGCACTCTAATAATTATTGTGTGTATCCCATTAATCATCAGGAATGTGCAGATTGCAATACAAAGCACAATACGAGACACGCTGCTCTATATTGGTAAAGACAGGGCTTCCTGGGAGGGTAGTGGAGCAACTAAAAAGTTCAGAGGGAGATTTAGGTTTGCACAAAGAAATAAAAATCAGGGTTTTGCAGCCATAATCAGAGTTACTTCGTTTTATTCTAAGAGAGTACATTAACTCTGCATTCATTTAAAATACAAAAAAAAATGTAGTCTGTGAGATCGTTCCAAACAAATCATGACTGTAGGTAGCATTTCAGACTGATGAAGGGTTTTTTTGTTAATGACATTTTAATCGTTTAGAAAAGGCACTGAAAGCATCAAAGCAGCAAAACAAAACCAGGAACTTAAAATTCCTCTGGGGATTTGATCAGAAGAGTTTTTCTTTCTCAAAGGCAAATACCAGGTTCATTTTTAAGCCAAGAGAATAGCTCCACTATCTGTAAAAATATTTTATACACACAAATGAATACATGCAACACCTTTGTGAAATGAGAAAATATTGCAGTCTTTATGGACTGGTAGGCTCACTAAAATATGAAATGGTAATGATTTGAACAGCATTGTAGAGGTAAATCAGTCTGAGAGAATATTGAAGCATCTGACTTTAATTCTCATGCTTCGATGAAATGCACTGCCTTTTCCCTCTCACTGTTTCATTTCTCAAATGGCATGTACAAGAGGGTATATATTTGCAGTATGGAGCAGATAAGAATACATTAGGAACTGGAAAACTCTATGAATATCAGCTTGTTCATACCTGAGTTGCATTCCCTGAATGTTGAGGCATTACTGCCCTTTCCAGCTTCTTGTTGATCCTTGTAAACAAACAGAGCTCTGAAATGCTTACCAGTTTCCGCAGTTATTTCAGCATGTGCCACCTTTCAATTTTCTCTATTATTTTAGCCTAAATTTTACTCATTATTTTCATCTCATAATAAAACTGCACATCATGTTCAGAGACTATCTCAAGTCATTAATGAAGCGTTAGCAGATTACCAATACAAATTTGCTTGGGATAGGTGATCAGCTCCTTTTCATTTCTATAACCTCACCTATCCATAGTGCTCATTCTCACCACACTTGGCTTCCATTTTAGTCATTCATTATGAGAAAACTGTAGCATTTCATTGTCAGAGAGGAATGATGCCACAAAATTAAAGAGATGGGAAAAATCCCAGTCTTGGAAGCATTGCCTGATAAAGCACAAGTTTCTCTGATATAAACATAAAATCCTACAACCTCATTTTCTCTGATTCATAATTTCTGCATAAATACTTTACAGTATTATAAGTAACATAACACTGTGTTTGACTTGGCATTAATATGTATTGAGAATGAGAGGCTATTAAGAAACGTGTTGTGAGCCTAGATCTATTTCTGTAAAACTGTTCAAACGAAAAAAGGCAGATATGTTAACAACAAGAGGAAGCCTGTATGTTGCTAGCAGTGAGAGCTTCAAAGCATTAAAAAGAAATAATCACTACTTTGTACTCACTTTTTGCTTTCAGTGCCTGCATGACGAACACCTACGTTTATAAGGAGTTTCTCTATCTATGGTAAAGACAGACATGGATGATTTTTAAATCCTTTTCAAAATCATGTGATGATCTTTTCCTCTAAATTCTAAAATTGCATCAGACAAAAAGATGAATTTAAACAGGTCTGTAATGTATTCAAGCATCCATGCAGCTATTCAATTAAAAAGAAGTGAAACAACCACTAACAATATTGAGACATTCCGTATCAGAAGCAACTGACACTTTCTCTCATTTTGATCACTGTAAGTAGGATTTTGGAATCAGTGAATTTTTATAGATGTAAAAGCGAAAAAGAGTAAAAGCAAGAAGAAGCCCAATTGAAGAGTTCTATTCCTGCTTTCTGCAGCAGCATAGCATCTCTTCATTATGCAGCAATATGTATTAAATAACTTAGGCCTTTTTCACACAAACATAAAAGTGCACATCACACATTTCATTGAGCAGCCTTACCTGAGGCCCTAGAAACCTGGAGGCCTAGATTCAGAATATAAGAGCATTTCTTAAGTATAGAGAACCTATGTGCAAACTCTGTAAATGATCATGCATTATCTGCATCATATATATGCTCAAACTATTCTACTAAGGTATATGCATGAAAAGAGTGTCTTTAAAATGTCATATTTTTTAATAACTTAGCCACCTCGATTCTCCCATTTTAACTTGTGACGTTGCTTTGCTCTGGAAAACAGTAAGGACTACTCAGCCATGGGGTCATTCAGCATCATTTAACCATGAATGTCCTATACAGGAAGAAATTATTATCAGCAGATATGCATCAGAACACTGCTTAGGCAGTGAATGAAAATGGTCCATGCAAATGCTTTATAGGTGCTCCTAAAAAATAAGGCTAGTTTATCTAAACTGAAGTTATTCACAGGAGCATTGTGGTTTCAGATAGTTTTTGGTCAAGTTGTTGGGAGCCACACTGCAATATTGTTGCTACATGCCTTTTGAGTACTTTTGAATGTTTGGGTTTTTTTTTCCCTGAGAAACACATTCTCATCCTGATGAGACCAAAATCAAAGTAAAAATAAAAAGTTAAAAATCAAGGTCAAGGTTTAGATTGAAACATGTCCCTTTACAGAAATCTCTGGTGGATTATTGCTTCAAGATAGACTGTCAGAAGAAAAGAATGACATCCCAAAAAGATTATGCTTCAAGAAAAATACTAGGCCTTGATCAATGCCTTAGCAGCTGTTCATTTTCTTTCCTTGTTGCGTATTGAAAATGGTGACATTCAAATCTCTTAACTTTGATGCCTGGTGACCTTGTACATGGGACATTCACAAAGCATTAGAAATTATGCCCCAAGACCACAAAAGTCCACCTAGCTTTTCATGGTGTGGTTGATGAGTGGTTAAGCTTCATAAGCATAGGTGTCCTGTGACACTGTAGATGCCCTAGGGTATTGTCCAGCCCCAAGATGGGTGTGCTGGCCAGCAAAGGCTGAATATGAGCCAGCAGTGTGCCTGTGTAGCCATCTGAGCTTATATCAGCACTGGTGTGGCCAGCAGGACCAGGGCAGTGACCCTCCCTCTGTACTCAGCACTGATGAGGCCACACCTCAAATGCTGTGTTCAGTTCTGGGCCCCTTACTGCAAGAAAGACATTGAGGGGCTGGAGCGTGTCCAGAGAAGGGCAGAGGAACTGAGGAAGGGTCTGGAGCACAAGTCCTGTGAGGAGCAGCTGAGGGAACTGGGGGTGTTTAGCCTGGAGAAAAGGAGGCTCAGGGGGGACTTCATCACTCTCTACAGCTGCCTGACAGGAGGGTGCAGACAGATGGAGGTTGGTCTCTTCTCCTAGGTAACAAGTGACAGAACAAAAGATAATGGCCTCAAGTTGCACCTGGCCAGGTTTAATTTGGATGTTCGGAAAAATTTCTTAGTGGAAAGAATTGTCAAGCATTGGAACAGGCTGTCTGGGAGGCTGGTTGCACCACCACACCTGGAGGTATTTAAAAGTGTATGGTTTAGTGTGGATTTGGCAGTGCTGGGTTAGTGGTTGGACTTCATGGTCTTAGATCTAAATAATTCTTTGACTATATGATGTTTAACAGTTTCCTGCTGTGAAGAACTGACTTAAAATTCTGTGCTTTAATCTGAAAAAGGGACATTTCCTATTTCTAATTTTATAACATCTATTACTGGCATACACAAATTGCCAACCTGTTTGAACCTTCTCGCTACTGGCTGCATTTGCCTAAAATCCATATATTTACATATATATATATATTCTGATCCTGCATTATTTTCAATGAACTCTGTCCTTTTGAAGTATTTAGAAATATACAGCTTTTCAGAAAAGGCAAATATTTTGTAATAACACTGAGGAGATCTGTCATCTGTTCCAGGGAGCTTGTGACCTCTTTTCACAGACGTTGAAGAGAATCACTGTTAATAGCATAAATGGAGTACAGATCTATAGAAATAAATGCAATAGATAATTGAGCAGCATCTAGAGGACAGCATCCTGTTGAAAAACAGAAGAGCATGAACAAAGACTCTATTCACCTGCCTACCAGCTATCTAAGGATCTACAAACCAATGGATAAAAATGTGTTTTAGAGTCTGATGGTTAACTGTAGAACAAGTGGTGCAAGAAGGATGGGATAGATTCCTTAAAACAAAATATATTCTTCTCTCTTGAAAGGTAAACTACATCTGTGAAGTGTTGAGCACGAACAGAACTGAAGACCCTTTGATGGACCCAAATATTTAATGACACGTTTTATCTGCAACACAAAAATATTAGGTTGGACTCTGCTGGCCTTTGATGAATTAACAGTTTACTTACTCTTGCTTGATAATGGTAGAGTGTTGCCAATTATTATCAACTACAAGGCGTAAGGAGTCAAACTATTCTTTTTGCAGAAAATTAGAATTAAGAACTCCATAGAATATGCGTATGCCCTCATTTGAGAGCTGTTTTCAACTTCATTGTTTTGCAACTTCAACTTTTTTCTGCAGATAATAATGACACAAATCTGTGTTAAAATTTTGTATTCCAGTTTTTTAATTTTTCCTTTTGCCTTTTTTGGATATCTATTTCCCTCCTTCTGAATGGGACATGTGAATTTGGATTACCAGCTCTTTTCTGAATACTGCAAATTTTAATTTGAATTCCATTATAAAAGAAATTGAGTTCAATGCCACAGAGGGCAATGAAGCAAATCCAATACAACATATTTCTGGCATTTTATTTTTATCCCAGGGTTTTTAGGATATCATACTACACTGTTCTTAGATCATCTTCTAGCTGCCTAAAAACTCTTCTAAAATGTTAAGGACATGAAAATAAAATAACGTCTTCATAATGTATGCAAGTGGGTTTAGTCACTAACATGGAATGTGTTAGTTTGTGTCCTCAGTCATTGTTCTAAAACAATATAAAGAACTGTTTGAATAAAGGCAACCATCCCTTCTGTTGAGAAGTCTCTGATGGATGTACTAGTAATAATTATCTGAATGATTTAGTGCTTTCCATCATCCATATCACATTAAGTCATTGTTGTGAAAGCTCTTCTGAGGTAAATATTTCAGCAAATGTTGTCACAAGATTAAACAAATTAACCACACATGTTAAATTCCTTTAGAAATTGCAGAGTTTGTATCTACCCTTTGTCTTTCTTTGAAGACTGCTCTAGATCTGTGTTTCCTCACTTGCTAGCATGGGAAGGCTCACTGACTATCGGCATCAGTCATAATGTATAAGGACAAGGATATACATAAAGAAAAGTGAGTAGTGAGTAGTCATTAGGAAACATTTAATATAATGAGTGCAAAAAAGCTATATGGATTTCACAATTATCAGCATCACAGCCAACAATTATCTGCAAACTATAGCAATGATTTAAGTTTAGGTTACTTTGGATTATTTATTCACTTTTAGTGAATACAACTGTCAGCAAAGTAGATGATGAACCTGGTTTATTCATATTACAGACATATGTAGAAGTTCAAATGAGAATCAGGAGACCCCATAGAAGAAGAAAAGTACTGGATACTGTTGGCTGTTCCACAGAAAATGTCTCAGCCTTAGTCTGAAAGAGGGTTCATGTGTCAATGCAACATGCATGAGAAAGATAAAGGAGACTACGCAGTCAGATATGGCTCTTTTGATTCTTGCCTTGGAAATCTGGCTACTCACACACTTAAGGTTTAGTATTGTTCTCTAGAATCCTTACCTTAGGAATCCTTGGGGGTTTTTTATCACTTTCTAGGCTCCCAGTAAAGTAGCTATAACTCCTTTGTTCATTTCGTAAGGCTTCAAATCACTAAAAGTGATACAAATTTGATGTTTTGGTTTCTAACCATACATACACACAAAGACGTGGTAAACTCTTCACCCTCCAGACACTGAGCAAGTCTGAGACTGGCAGCATATTTACTGGGTGTAACTACTGTTTCTTTCCCTGAATACCATTGTGTCTAATGCTTAGAAGCTTGTTGCTTACATGCTAGCCTTCCTTGCAGTATTCATGCATATCTGCTGGTAAAATGTGCTTTATGAGGTTGACTCACAACATACTAAATGACACTTTTAAAATCCCTTCATTGGGCTTTGGTTCTGGGTTTGTCTATGAGATTAGAAAGTCCACACTGAAAATTAAACATGAACATTTAAGAGAAAACCATCAAAACCATAATCTAATTTTAAGATGGTCTGCTTTCTTGGAAAGGTTCTAACTTAGCTTCTTAGTAATGTACTCTATTCAAATGCTGCTGAGAGAGGAAAAACTGAATATCTCATTATGTAAAAGATGGCTAATTATGTTTGTTTTCTTTAAGTACATTCACCAGAGCTGAAGAAATTATCTCAGCATTAGGTCATTTCTCTCACGTTCTGACTCTGGAGAGAAAAAAGGCAGAAAAGCCTGGCAAGAATAACTTTGTCAAGTATGTAACAAGGGCAGGAGGACAGCTGAACTTCTGCAACTTTCTTTTCAGCAAGAGAAGGCTGTATTTCAAGTGTCACACGTATTGAGGTTGCAAAGACTGTGCCTTGGAAAATTAAAAGTGAAAACTGCTCTGATGGTCAGTTTCCCAAACAAGCTCTTCTTTGCACCACCAACCATCACTGAAGTAAAGACTACTGACAGACTTGGTTTCCAGACTCTATACTACCAAGAGCATTGCCGACCTTTTAGAAACATACTATGCAGTATTGTGGGCCTCTAGAGCCATTCTCATAATACCAACAGAGAAGGGGAATCACCATGACAACACAGTCAGCAATAAGGTACAGATTTCTAGATGTGTTACTTGAACATTCTGTGAATCCCAAGGGACATTTGAGTTGGAGTTCAGGACTCACAGCATTTTATTTGCATGAAGCAACTTTGTTTTCTTCCAGGGAACGACAACATAATACTATAAGAGGCTATTTTCAAGTGATGCCTTCATTGTATTGGTCTTCACCAACAAGACCAACCCTCAGGAATCTCTTATCTAGTTGAGAGAGTAAAGAACATTGGAAGGAAGACTTTTGCTTGGTCACAGTGTGTTGGGTCAGAGGCTTTACATCAGCAAGTCCATGGGCCTTGATAAGATACATCCATGAGTGCTGAGAGAGCTGATAGATACAATAAATAGGGCACTCACAGTCATCTTTGAAAGGTTGCGGTGATCAGGAAAGATACCTGAGGAGTTGAAGAAAGCAAGTATCATCCCAGCCTTCCAAAAGAGCAAGAATATCCCCGTAGATAAACTCAGGAGGTGTGAACTGGATAGGCAGACAGTGAGGTGGATTGAGAGCTAGCTGAACAGCAGATCCCAGAGGCTCATAATCAGTGGCACAGGGTCTAACTGAAGGCTTGTCATCAGTAGGGTCCCCCAAAGTTCAGTACTTGGCTCAGTATGGTTCAACTGAAATTATTTTGCATCTTGCATTGGTTTTCATTAGAGCAACCTCTAGTTACATATAAAACAGGCAAAGCATTTGTCTGAAGCACAACAGAAACACAGAATAACTGAAGATGGCATAAGCACGTGTGACATACAGTCCTTTATATCACTTGTAGTCTGCTGGGAAGATTTCCATCTCACTGAACTTCACTCTTTCAAGTTTATTGCTGAGCTACACTCAAGACTCACTTCATATTAATTTGAGAACAAAAGCCAAAACAAACAACCACCTTGTAAGATATAAAACCATTTTATCTGAAATCTACGTCTGAAGCAGGTCAAATGCATGATCCCTAAAAGCACCTGTTTCTCTCTGATGGCTAAAAAGGAAGCTGACTTCAGAAGGTGAAAAATTTGCATATGTAGCAAAAAGAGATTAGCTGATTCTCCCCTCTAGCAACAGCTTGGTCCATTTTTTTCTGGTTAACTAATATTTCTAACAGATGTATAATGCAATAAATTTAGGTTCAATAGCACAACCCACCGAAACGAGCATTTGTTCTGTGCTAGGGCATACAAGATGAGGTCCACCGAAAAGTTTTGTAAACGAAAACCGTCTTCAGAATTTATCATTTGATTGCCAATGGCCTGTGAAGACCTACAGATCTCTTGAGGCATTTAGTACAAGTACAATAGTAAAACACAAGAACACTGGTTGGCAGTAAAGGAAAAAAACGTTCAGATGTCATACAAGAACTGCAAAAGCTGGTACCACTGAAATATGAGACATCAATTTTGCAGACTATACAGGATAATCAAAACTGAGTGATGAGGCATTTTTTATGTGATTAGGAGACCTGATTTAGTGGGATTTAAGAGGTAATTGAGTTGTTTTGGTACCCTATGCATCACAGGGCAGTAAATCATCTCACATGAGGGGTACCTTGACAATGAACTGCATGGGATTTGGGTTAGAGTTCTGTTTTGGGGAAGGACTTTGTTTTAATGTGAATTCAAAACTCTTTTGCACTCTTTTTGTCCTTGGATGGCACTGCGGTTGCAAGGCAACCTTCCATTTAGCACAGACCAGTCTAACCCACTGAGCCTTGCACTGCACCTCCAAGTCATGTGTTGCAACATAATTAATATTTCTCATGACAGATCTTTTTAGTTTTTATTGCACTCCTTCCATGTTGCTCCAGTATCTTTTCTCAACACTTTGAGCATCATGAGGATGTCGTATTTGGTGTCAAATGCAGTTCCTTTCTATGCACTGACAATTCTCAGAGAGGTGTGGCTTGAAGAATCAAAACAGATGAACACCACAGATGTTAAATCCTAAATGAATTTAAGGCTGAGTCTCCTTTAGACGTTAGCCTCCTCCTATACATTAGTTGCTCGTATTACTTGGTTAACAATCTCATTGACTCAGATAATAATAAAGAGAATTGTACATAGGCAGCAATCCACTCGATTCCACTAAAAAGAAATTAAGAGACCTGTGACTGCTCTCATGTCATATTGTAATGTGCAGAAATCCGAATTATTGAAAATTGATTATATACTTGGCTAAGCTGAGATTATAATGTGATTTGGAGAAGGAACCAAGAAATAATTAAGGTAGCAATATTGTCGTATTGTCATTGATTTATATTTATGTATTTCTGAGAATTTGAGGATGTTTTCATAAAATCCTTATAATGAAGTATTGGAAAAACTCTTTAGTAAAGTCTTTCCTGGGTTTGATGAAAATATTAAAATATTTCAATCAAAAATATTTAATAGGAAAAATATTTGTCTTTATATGAATCCATAGAGAATTCAACGGCTAATGGATATTTTCCAGAAGAAAATCGGAAAAAAAAAGTGATATGCTTTCCTTTGATGCTGAAAATTCTTAGAATCAGGGGCAGAACATCCCAGCTGTGCTCTTCAAAACAAATGGCTCTGTCCTGAGGGCTGCATGGAGCCCATGTGCCATAGGCTGAACTCTGCTTCCTGCCCAATCTGACTGATCCAAGGACATGGCTGTTGGCTCACACCACACATTTTCATACTGCTCTATAATGGGCTGGATTTTGTGATTTGAAAGTGTCACACCCAGAAGATCTGAGATCAGCCTCTAAATAACTCCCCATTTCCTTCCCATAAGGAAGACAAGATATGCATACATATATTTGCATATATATATATTAATATCTACAGATATCTATAGTTTTACCTGTAAATATATATGCTTTCTAATATATTGCAGGCACTTTTGTATGGGCTAGTTAAAAGAAAAAGAAAGAAAAATGTCAAAAAATAAGCCAGCTGCATTTTTGATTCAGAAGTTTTCTTCTCAACAGTCTTCTAAGATTCTAGTGTTGTTCTTTAGTATTTCAATGATATCCTAATGACCGTAAAATATTTCACTTTCCTGCCCTAGAATTAGAAATTAAGATTACCATTTACTTTCTTCTATGCAGTCATTTAATCTATGAATTCTAATCTTTACATTTTGTTTATATAAGGACAAGATGGTGTGCTTTTTCAATTTCTTATTCTGAGGTGGTATGTTTTTTCAATTTCTTATTGTCTGTTACTCCCTTAACATAATCTCTTTTCAATCAAAGGGAACTCTTCAACCAAACTGGAAAAGGCTGTCATAGAAAGGGAGAGAGTTGCCACTGATAGGACAGAGAGAAAGAACTCTGCCAAGTAATGGACCAAGTATTCCTTTTACTTTTATATAATTTTTTAAATGCTGTTCTGGGGATTGTCATGCAGCATTTATGCTTCCGAGTGGCAACTGCATCTCTCCTGAGAGTAGCAACACAGTGAGAATTAGTGAGAAGTTTAGTTCCACATATCCTCTTCATGAGAAAATCAGGTTGTTTAAAATAAAACTGATCTGAGCAAAAATAAGGCAGGAATTTTATGGAGTTCATATAATTAGGAAGACACATTTTCTGCACAATTACATCAGACAGCATTTTTCATACCATGTTAGACACTAAAATGTACAAAAACCCAGACAAGACTTATTTTCAGTTTTACATATTTACCAAGAGCAGAAGAAAAAATACTGCATGATAGGAAGAAAAAAATTTTATTAAAATACCTTATTATTGGATCGTTAAGATAATCTGAAAAGTTGTTTCAGAACCATTACAACAATCATGAAAATCTGTCAATACATATAAGAATGTCAGCTTTCAGGGACAGAATAAATCATGAGGCATCTCTTCAAGGCTTTCTGTTAGTTTGATTATTATCTTCTGCAGAAGCTCTAGCATTACACTCAGTTCCAAATCCTATGGTTAACACAAAACAAAAGAATATTCTTTTAACAAACTCTATTAATAATGCCACAATAAAGTGCCTGTCACAAGAATTTTCCACCATAAGGATTCAGTTGACCTAAACTGGAGTATTTCAAATGCACCACCCCATCCTGCTACACCAGCATGCACATTAACCAGATAACATCTCTCTCTGAAATAAAGACTTGAAAGAATTTTTAAAAGTCACATAATAGATCAACTCGTATTTTTGTACGGAACAAACCTATTCAGCTGGCAACACCAGCAGGTATAAATCTTCAGACAACGAACTAAATTACTCCCTGGACACCTCGCTCTCTCTCGCATTCTCTTTGCAAATGACCTGTTACCCAAACTGCTGATTCTGTTCCCATACCCAGTTCTCTGCACTTGTAAGCATTATAGTATCATTTTGCAGTTTCCATATCATAGCTTCTATACAGCAGGATCTCAGCATATTTTGCAGTTGTTAAGTAATTTAGCTTTGCAAATGTGAATTATTACAAAGTGGAAAAGCCTTAAGAGTCTTCATTTTTTTAAAGGTGAAACCTGAGGTGCAAACAGGCTAACCACAGCCTTTTCATGGAAAAGCTGAACATCTTCACCTTTGAAAACAAGAACAATCTAAGCTCAGCAAATTCTATGGTCAGGGCAGTGATGAAGGAATGAAAAAGAGAGACAGCCATTGTTAGAAAATTTGGAGTGAGTGGGGTTTTTTTAAAGCATTCAATTCCCATGTTAATCTAGAACAATGTTGCCTGAACAGTAATTAGTTATGCAGTATGTAACAAAAGTTGTTCAGAGTGAAACCTGAAATATGTGATTAAGACTGCTCTGATATTGCAGATTTAGATTTGTTAAGAGACCAAGAAAATAGTGCTGAGATAATAACTTATATTTTGCTACTCATATCACCCAGATGCTCATTACCAGAGTAACCAAGTGCATGCCTGTTCTTTTCCTGTTTGAGTTAAGCCCTGACAAGTGGGTGAAGTTTTGTGTATCCTGAGTAGCATCTCTTTAGCATTCCAAAGAGAGAAATTCAGACTAGTTGAGTGATTTGTAGAAGGCTAAATTTTTCATATGGGTCTCTTCACAAACAGAAGTACACATTGTCCTATTGAAGGCCTTGTCAAGTGAAATTTTTCTAGTGACCTCTGTAGCAAAGTAGGATTTCACCCAAGGTGTTTTTGATGGTGTTTTACTGGGAATGATAACCAACAAAGCAGTAGTGTAGATACACACCAAGAAAGCAGAACGCAACTTCAGGACATACAGTGGGTCATGGAAAGATGTTTCCTTGCTCTAAAGAAAGGAAGCAAAACAATTTTATTTATAAGAGAACAAACAGAGGTGAAGGGCATAACGAAAAGCTGGAACAAATAGTATTTCAAACAGAGAAGACCTAATACATAATATTCTCCTGTTAGAATGAGGAATAGTTAAGTACATCAAGGACTGCAATTTAAAAAGAAAAAAGAGATGAAAAAATAAGCTGCCCCCATTTTTTTTTTAAGTGCATAGTTGTGTTTTATCCAGAATAATTATGTTAATAATATCATGCTTATACGTTAGTCTTGTAATGCACTGTGGGTGTTTGTGGAAATGGAGCCACTGTAATGATTGCATCTATTATTATCTGGAAATGAAGAATGAGATTCATTTCATTTAACTTTATAACAGTTGGGCATCAAGTCAAAGTTCGTTATCTGGGCTCCCTTTGGAGTCAGTTGTCAGAGAAGCATTTCCCAATGTAAAGTGTCTAATGCAGTCAAGACTAATAGCCCTAGGACTCGCCTGTCCATTGCCATCGATTACAGAAAAAAAGAGACTATCTTCCTAGAACATTGACATGACTTAAGTTAGTTGGTACTAATTTTACTTCAATAATATTTTCTCACATTTAATCTTCTTGAGTTTAAGTCTTTGACGTCTCTAACCGCTATTACATTTACTTGTAAATACTCACTTCAATGTTTTTCAAGATCTCAACTAAGCATTTACCCAGAAGAAAATTTGGGCAGATAGTTACCATTTCCTTGCTTCCTATAAGAATGATAATTTGTAAATAGCTGATTTTGTTCAAGTAGCAATTAGCAAAGCATTTTAACTACCTAAGATTGCCAGAGTAAACCTTTAATTAAACTGGATAAAAGATTTTGTCAGCCAAGTGGAGTTTTCCTAGAGAAGAGTAATGGGTATTACCGGCATCTGGAACAAATGTTGCATTCCTGACTGACATGCCACATGGCAAAAATTTTATGAAATAACTGAATGTCATCTGCATAGCATTTACAGAAAATAGAAATTTAATCAATAAGCTCTCCTTTTCAACAATACATCTAGGTCTTGTCAGCTCTGGTGGTCCTTAAATCTATGTCAGTCCCAGAATGCAAGGTCGCATGGATTTGTTGTTCCATGACAAGATTTTCCTTTACCTGTGTAATGCTAGTTGCTGCCGCACCCAGAGTGTGAACAGAAACATCTGTAGAAACAGAGATGATAAATTGTGCTAAATACACCACAACTTTGCTGCAGTTGAGATTCCCTTTGATCAAGATCCTGAAGAGCAAACATGCACTAGATCCATTTGCGAAGTTTTGGAAATAAAAAGCAAATGCTAAGAGTATCCAGCTGCTGGGCTTCCTACATCCATTTGGGAAAGGTTCATAATTTTGTTACAATTTGTATTTTCACTCTAATCACTCTGGTCAAGACAATTATATGTATGTCCATGTTTTTCATCACCTCTGACTTTTTTACCTCCACCGTCACACTGGGACAAGCAGTTTGGGTATTTTTATATTTTGTTTATTTGGAATGGTCCTGACTTTCAGAAATTTCACATAAATGCTTTCAGAGCCTGAAAAGTTGGAGACACAGATTGTCAGCTTCACCTTTGGTCAGCCCTCTCCCCTTTTTTTCCCCCTGATTTCTTTTGATGGTAAAGGAGTGCAAGTAAAAGGACACCACCTTTAAGAAACAAGGTTGCAATATATAATCTTTTTAGGAAGTGAAGAGCAGGACCTATCTGTAATGTTTCTCTGATTCTTAGAAACATGGATGTGAAGCTAGCATCACTTACTTATTTGGGTCCAAGTAAGGTGTAAGGGCTAGCTCTGATTTTACATTTTGTCTTCACTGCTGTTAGACATTTCACTGTCCAAGAGACCCCTATTCCAATAGAGGAGCTAGCAGCCAACACATTGCTGTAAGAAAGAGATAACTTTTTAGATAAATGAGATTTCTTTTGTTGTGACCTGTTTTTAAGGAATGTGTGCCAATGAGAATGTTTTGGCTGCTTGAACAGCAGCAAAGACAAGGAAGAGACTGCCTGCATGGGCTAACACTTGCTCTGAGAAAGAAGTACAATAAAAATAATTGACAATTTTGCTTGGATAAAATAATCCAACAGCAGTGGAAAAATATTCCTCATTTTCCCCAGATGCACTTTCTCCCCAGGAGAACAGAATAGCTGACCAGTTACCAATGTGTGCCAGAAGGGTTGCTTGACCCTTTATTTGCTGTGCCCAGAAAACAGTTTGACGTGTCCTTGTGCCACTCTACAGCTTTGTTGGCCCTGCTCTTTCAGGGCACTCTAAGTGCTTTGACACACAGATGATGTGTGCAGGAAAAAGACATGGTGTAGGGTTTACTGCCTTTTACTGCCACTTTTGCCTCCTTTTAAGACAAATGGTTATCACAGCAGAAGCCACTTCCTCTCCTCAGCTCAGCATCCAAGAAACCATCATCACCCTCAGTGGGCATAAAGTACGGCAGCAATGACAAGATTGCGTTTATGGGAAGCTCTGCTGACTGGATCTGGTCTGCATGATGATTTCTTTGCACCCAGTTGCTTAGGCTGGTCTCTGTGCTAAGAGATGAGCCCAGGTGCTTTTCTCGACTGGTCTCAGCATGTTCTGCTTTGCAATAACCTCCTTCATTCTTTCTTGATTTTCCTCATTTCTGAAATTGTGCATTTGCAATTTTGCTTGTTCTGCTGCTTTGCAGATTTGTATGCCTTTTTCCAAATTTAACTCACAGTTTTTAGCAGATGCTCGTGTACCTTCTCATTATTTCAGGTCACCTCCAAGTACGTGATCCCATGGCTCACAGAAAATGAAACTCTTATGTTTTTTCAAGGAAAATAATTAAGTTTTCTCCAAACTGCTCCGCCAGTTTGCAGAATTCATGAATCTGGATTCTTATTTTAAAGTAAGAGAATTAAATATAAAATTAATATAAAATTCACAGTCCAGGGAACTTCTGTTACCTTCAACTTTTATATTCTGGATCATCTACTCTTCAAAAGATGGTACATGGTGAAGGAAAAAGAGTGAGAGCTTTACATGCTCTAATTCTTTGGCATGGTGCTCTAGGGTACAGAGTTGGGGTCAAACTACAAGATATAAGGATATGAAAAGTAGGAGTCACTTCTTTCCAAAAGTCTCTAAGCAAGGCCTTGCTTCTTTTAAACAACAGAATTGAAGAACAACTTCACTGTGCTGGGTCTTATATTGCTGCTCTTCATCAAGAAGCAATAGAGGAAGAGCCAGACCCTAAATAGACCAGCTATTTAAAATAGATAAAAAACAAATCCTAGGAACACATACAAGTTGTTGCTGCAGATGTTTTCTGGCAATTATGAAAATGTGAATAACACTGAGTCTCTAAAGATTAGACTACATTTGGGAATGCTGTTTTATAAGCTGCAGAACACAAAATCCATTTAATTTTATGGTTAGGTTGAACAACGTGATGTATTTGTTTTACTTGTGCTATACTAACTAATGAAATCTCTCCAACAAATATGTCTGAGTGACTTGATTGCTTAATATTTTGCTGTATTTGGCTAATGTTGTAGTAATTCTAGCCTTCCAATTTTTTGCACAGTATTTTGGTGATCTTGTTACTTTCTTAACAGAAAATCAATGCAGTAAGTTCTCAAGAGTTGTGATTTTTTTTTTCTTAGGGAAGCATATAAAGATTAAAAGTACTGTTTGAAAGAAGACTGGAGCTAGAAAAACTTTTTGTTAATTTTTAATAGCAAAGAAAAAAATAAAATTGTTCTAGAGACCAGAATAATTCTCATATGTGTGGTACAGTATCTATTTAGTACTGTAATAGTGGTAGATGATGTTAGACAATAAAAATCTCATGCATTTTTAAATAGCTGTAAGAAAAAAAACAGAAAAGCATTTAAGTACAGTCAGTTGCTCTAAAATAATGAGGATTTTTAGAAAACTTTGAGGTTTCTTAATTAATTGATATATGAGAGCTCAAAAAATGAAACATATAATTAGATAAAAGTAATTTGAGATGTTATTAATGTCTTATTTTTAGACAAGAGTATGGAATAGTGTTATTAAACCAAAATTATCATAACTTTGTACAGTTTTGGGCTCTCAGTCCTGAAGCTTCACTTTAAGGCAAGAGAATCCGCTGCATGTAAGTTTTCTTGAAATGTCATTTGACTCGGATTCTTCAAGATTCTTTTCAGGGATTATGATTTCTAGGGAAAATCAGTATTTGATTTCCAGGACAGTTGTGATTCTTTTTAAACATAGCTCTGAAGAATATTAAAATATTTTCTTGTTTTTGCAATTAAAAATAATTCCAAGAAAATTAAGTGGAAGAAATCATTTGAATATATAAACAAATGTAGAGTATCCTTAATGTAAGAGTTCATAAGCATGCAATGATTAAATCTATCAGGAGTAAAGTTATTGCAAAAATGTGAAATATTTGTCACAAAAATGTAAATGTAAAAACACATTTCATAAAGAGGGACCAGTTTTTTAGTGGTAAATGTTAAGAGTTGACATAGGGAAATTGTCTATTTCTTTTCCGATGAAGATGACCAGTTCATGTGTAGATACCATCGTATGACCAGATGAATTTTGGACTTTAATAAAAGATAAATTAGTACAGGAAAAAATTAAAGTCTTTTAAGAATTTATACCTTTACAAGGTTTGAGAATTTCAAAAGAGTAATTGATATGATCAAAGTATGTCAGTATAGATTTGACATTACATGTAACCTTAACAACTATCAACAATCATAAATGTTCCATTCATATTTTTTGACCAAAACCTTATAATTTACATTTTCATCTTGGACATACAACTGAAATTCTCTTTCATTAAATAACAACATGATCGTTAATAAAGTTAACTGCATCTGAAATAAACAGAATCATGCATATATGTGTATTTCTGTTTATGTGTCCATATATTTTCCAGTGTGCACTACTTGAATGAACTCTCGTTCTTCAACTCTTTTCTTCTCAAAAGGGAGTGACTATACTCTACTGCCTCTAACTTTGAACAACTTTCAAATTTAGCACAGCTTCTGCTAAATGGTTGACTTCTTTTAAAATATCACGTTTGTCATTCCCAAAGTATTTTAACACATTTCTGAAAACAAATATCCAACATATTCCTCAGCTTGAAAACTTTTACTTTGACAGACCCAGTGTAAGTGAAATGTTTTTAATATGCTTACATTTGTTAATGTTTCAGAGAACATAGTCTCAAAAAAAAAAAAGTACATCTTTATGTGACTAAAAAGTTTTTTTGTTGTTGTTGTTCAAATTTGTTATTATTTATAACTCTGTGCTCAGGGTTTTTTAAAGATTTTATGCTGGTTACTCAAGGACAAATTATACATCTTAAAACTGGCAGATAAACAGGTATGCCCCTGAGTATTCCTTGTAAAATTAATTAGAAAATTAGAATGCAATTAAAGCTGAGAAACACATCATAAATTAGATATTAAATAACTTCTTAGACATATTTGCATTTCTTCTTAAGTAACAGTGCTTTTGAGATGTGTAATTCTTTAATTCATCATTACAAAACACTTAATGGTGTAGCTTGGCCATCCTTAAATTTCCTGTATCTTTTGCCTACTGAATTCAGTTAAGCTGCTACTCAATAATACGAAGAAGAACAGAACATGGGATTTAATATTTACATGCTGAAAATCAAGATAAATAATGCATCACATGTGTTTTATATATGATGCTGTTGTGTTCTATCTGTGTATACCCAAAGCTATTTAAATAAGGCAGAGGTTATTAAGTTTCACAAGTGTATCTGATTTAAATGGAAAGACCATGGCTCATTGAATATCTCATTTTATATGATAATATAACCCAATGAGTGACCTCCAGCACCACTGATTTTTATAGACGTTGGACATGCTCAGCATTTCTTGAGTTTCCCAATACTTTGCAGGATTGAGCCAGTAGTAAAAGCTCATAAGAGACAAGTAACTAATCATTAGTTTCACAGACCCAGTGAAAGACCCATGCTGACCTCCTCAATTCAAGGAGGTCAGCATGCCTCTAGAGTGTTGAAAATCCCTATGCATACCATGAAAGCAAAGAATTAGATTACAAACCCATTAGCAGACCAGCACATGAAAAACCAAACCCAACTCCACCCTACAGCAAGCTGAAGATACACTTGATAACACTTTCTTCAGCTTTCTGCCAAAATGACAGGAAATGTAGCAAAGCATTTGACTTCTTAAATTAAGACAATCAAAGGCTGAAACTGCAAGGCAGCTCATACAGACAGTGATTTCAGTGGAGCAGTATTGAAAGCTACAAGTTTTAAGACAGAAAACTTGGCAGTACCTACACTGGTCAAGACATAGGCTGAAGGGCCAGATCCCTTTCATCCATATCCTATCACTGCTTGGCTTGGTTTTTGATGTTGATACCTTCTGTAAAAACACAATTCATTTATACTGAGATACTAATTTGCCTTTCCTTAACCAGCCATGTAATTAACCTATTAGTCCTGTAAAATGACCAATAAAACAAGCATAGGAGGAAATTTGCTTGTTTCTAAAATTAATTGCAATATGTTATAATGTTATATCACACTTCTAAAACCCTGCAAAATAGGCAGCTGTCATTAATTTACAGTTGGTTGTTTGGTTGCACTTACAGTGAAGTCTGAGACAATGACTGCTTTCACAACCTCTCAACTCATACGCTTATGCATGTTTCAGTAGAGTTTAACACTGTTAAATGTTGGGACTGTGCTTCAAAAAATGCAAAAGTAAGCTTCAGCTCTTACTGACTTTAAATATTTAGGGATCAGCATCTGTACTCATCAAAATGAGGGGATTTATTAATGAATAAGAATAAGTAGCCAAAATACTGCAAACCTAGGGTACATTATGACAGGTAGGCGTGTTTATACAATATCTGAGGCATTGACATACAATTTTAATGCATGGAGCAAGGTGTAAGGTTTAGAAATCTTTTCACTAGTTTCCCACATTCATGATGAAAATTCATCCCTCTATTAATGTCCAAAACAGTAAGTGAGGTCATTATACTAAATGTCACATTCATTATATGCAGGAAGGAGGGTACTGAAAAAGGTCAATTTGACTGCAGGGTTCCATCTTTTACTGTGTATACCCAATCATCATAATGTATAACGACTGCATCTTTTACAAATTGTCAAACGACTTTTGTTCCCATCACACATTAAACATGAGCTATGTTCAGGATGGGCTGCATACAAAACACTGTTTTCACTCTTAAGATGTGATTAAGAAGGCACAAAACCTCTCAGCCTTATCAAAGCAGCCAAAGTTGTGTGCATACTGCTTTTCCAACACTTTTACAATAAAGTGTACTTTTACTACATCCCATCATCTGAAAGAGAGGAGTGTACTTTTTTAGTTATTTTAGCACGAATTATATCCTTTACCAACATATTTTCTCCTGAGTTACATTTCTGTTAGCCCAGCAATAGAAAAATTGTTTCTGAAGTCGTTTCACTCTGAAAAAATTACTTTCTGAATTCAGTCAATGATCCGAGTTTCTTTCATGGAGATTGTTTAAAATATGCTACTAACTAGTTGATACTTACGGTATATGCATATTCATCAGTGCTATACAATTCCATTTTGGCTCACTGATTGGATGACTAGAATTTTTGTAAATAAAGGATGGGGAAATCAGAGAGTTCTGAAGATAGCACATAGAACGGCATTTGTGAAATCACAAATATAGACATCAGCAGTACAGATATTTTCATGTTAGCTAGTTGTCAAGACTTTTTCACAGTGAGTGGAGTAAAATTGGCACTTTCAAAGCATGACTCATCTCATCCAAAAATGGATTATTAAAATAGGTCAGATGAATCACTACATATTGCCCTCTATTGACCTTGAAGAGAGCATTGGGTTACTAGCTAGTGTGTACACATATAAACTGCAGAACATATGGAGATGGTTGAGAGGGGAACAACTCGGGATATCTCTGGAAACAATATTTTCACTACCAGATTTGTGAGCAGGTATGAAAATAGGAGATTTATATTTCTTAAGGAGAAAGAAAAAAAGAAAGATGATTTGCATCTTTATGGTAAATAAGCTAAAAGAGTGTCTATATGATTTAAAGGGATGCCCCATATCTCTGTGTAAAACATTTGGATATAAAAGTATTTTCCTGGATCTAGAAGGTACATAAATTCTTTGAAATATTATCTTAGTGCTTCAGTACATCATACCCATATATATTGAAATCAAATATCTTTTGAGTTTCAAGAACAAGACATAGTACAGTAAATGGTTCATTTGAGAAAACAAAACTACAAGATTTGAAATACATATAAATTAATTTTGGAAATTCTGATTAGATGATAAATTGTTTTGCAGTAATCTGCAAATTCTTCTAATGGAATTAAAATATAAGCTGTATACATCTACTGAGGTTTTTACTAAGGAATGTCATAACTGTAAAATTGTAACTAAAAATTTCTTATGTAGAATGCTTTAGCCTCTTCAAGCATCTTTTTCCATTAATTTACTCTTGTGCGGGCTCCTACAAGGGCACTTTCTTGAAATCAAAATCCAAAAATCATTCATCCTGACATATCTGCACAGCCTTATCAGAACAGAAACAGAAAGAGTAAAGGCAGCATTATATACCTGTGCTGTGCCTTTTTTCATCTCTGTGTATGACCTTCAGGTAGATTTGAAGTCTGCATTCAGTACAGATTGAACTTTTTCTGGCTTTACTTCACCTTCAATTTACTTGTCATGATGTACTACATTGTTAACGATATTTGCTGCTTTGCTACAAATGAAGACCAAACTATTTCAAATCTGCCTGACTATTATAGATCTCCTCAACTCAGATTTAGATAAAACTGTACTAAATCAGATTTTCCTAAGACAAACAATCTGCTGTCAGTTTTTTAAGTCAAAAGGTGTTAAATCCACTCATTATCTTTGAAATATATTCCTAAGTGTCTAAAATGGATTGAGGCAAGCAGTGTTATAAATTCTTCAGTGGCTCTTTACTTCCATGAATTGTATAACTATGGCAAATTCTACAAGTTCTCTGAGCTTGTGTATACATTAAAGAGATAAGTAGTGTAACTTTGTAACTACTCAGGAAAAACACTTATCAGAAAATGGAACTTCTAGGTGTTCTGCTTTTGTCTGTCTTAAATTTTCTTTCTAGTGCCCGGTACAGGGCTATGAGTGTGAGATTTAGTACTAGAATAATGTTGATAACACACTGGTGTGTTAGTTGTTGCTAAGGAGAGCTTACTCTAAGTGAGGACTTTTCAGTTTCCCACACTCTGCCAGTGGGGAGGGCACAAGAAGCTGGGAGAGAGCATAGCCAGGACAGCTGACCCGAACTGGCCAGAGGGATATTCTGTACCACAGAGCATCCTGCTCAGTGTATGAACTGGGGGGAGTTGGTCAGGAGACACCGATTGCTGCTGGGGGACGGGCTGGGCATCAGTCAGTGGGTGGTGAAAAACTGCACTGTGCATCTCTTGTCTCTATTGGGTTTTGTTCCTCCCTCTGTCTTTTTGTTGTCTCTTTTCATCATCATCATCATCACCATTCCATCATTATTATTGTATTTTATTTCAATTGCTAAACTGTTCTTATTTAAATCCATTTAGATTCACCTTTTTTTTTTCCCTTCAGATTCTTCTCACCATCCCACTGTGAAGAGGAGAGTGAGCAAGGAGCTTCATGGTACTTAGTTTCCAGCTGGGTTTAAACTATGACACTATGTTACAAAAGTGTTTACAAATTGGAATAAAATTTGCCAGGTAGCTGTGAAGTTGAGACAAAGTGAAAACATTTGATCTCCATATTTTCAGCTATTTTCTGGCTGAAAAGAAAAAAAAAAGGAATATGTCATCAGAAATAGCATTTCAGTTCTTAGAATTTCTGAAATCAGTTTTTTACAAAGGAGTTAAAATTTAAAAAAACTATTTAAACAAACTCTCTTCTTGTAGTAATTACTATCCTTGGTCCATCCTAGTTTGCTGTTTTGGTAATACAGGCCCAAAAAAGCCAAGCATGAGAGCTAGACATAGGAATCCAGACTCATATTTCATCATAAGAACAATATTGTCTTTATTTCTCCTCTTCGTACCAGTGATCCTTTTGTTCTGCATATCTACATCTTCTCTTGTTTTGCAAAATGTACTTTGTGGACATTGCAAGGATCAGTGTCAGAACCATGAGAACACAACTCTCGTATTGTCTTCAGAATATACCTGCAATGTATATCGTTGGATTTATCCACATTGTCCCTAGCTGAATTTTAACACTTCAAGCTCAAATATTTTCAGTGTGTTCATGCAAAGACCACTATTATTATTTGGTCAAATATGTATGCTTTATTCTTATAAGAAACTTAAGTTTTATTGCAGTTAGTCCCAGAAACCATTCATTTCTCCATTACGTGTGTAAACATGAGTTTTATTAATTATTCTCCTTTATCTACTGATGTCAATACCGTTCATTTATGTTTCAGCTCAGTGAAATACCAAAGCAGATACTCTCCAGAACATGTCAAACATGTGAGTTCCATTAAACCCAAGGATGATAAACTAATGCAAAAGAAACTAGTGAAGGCTACATCTCTGGGAATAGCTGATTGCAGATAGTGGCACTTCTTTTCCATTGAAATAACAAAACCAAAAAAAAGAAGGCTTTGTTGAAAAAAGTAAACTTCACAAATAAGATCTGTTGATTCTTCTTCCTGAAAACATTAAGTATTCATAAAAGAAAAAAAAAAGAACTAAAATAAATGCCCAAAAATGTTCTAAATTAAAAGGAAAAGAAAAAAATTGTTACAAATCAACATCCTTTTAATAAGCATGCCTGTCCAGCTTCTTTTCCAGAACACGTTAGTTTATTAACAGGTATTTGGAGAAGTACTTTATTCAAATATTAGCTTTTCGTAAGTTTTTTTTTTTTGTTTGTTTCATTAAAATAATATTCAATAATTTAAAATGTATTTATCTCCATCTTTTAAAGGAAAATAAAACTAGAAGTACCATTTGGAATTCTTGCCTTCTTCGTACTTTTTTTTAACAGAGACAAGTAAAAGAAGTGGAGAATGTGAAGGTGAAAACTATTTGCTTACACTTTTTGCTTAAAAAAAGGTTTATGTATCCTTGCTGAAATTAAAACACTGAGATGTTTCTGTTTTGTCTATTTTACTCCCATTTTTTTTTTTCTAGTTATACTTAAAGAAAAAGAGGTTATACTGTAGAAAGAACTAGCTGTCAAGTAGGACAAGTAAGCCACTATTTATTTTTCTCACGAGAGGTATTTGTCTTTAAGAGATCTCGCATGCTCTGGTAGTCCAGGGCTGGATACCATGAAATACTATTTACAGCTCTGCTGTATCAGTCAATAAATTAAAATAATTAGTTCACATAATTCTACTAGCTTTTGAGAATAATTGTTGTTATCAATTTCTAACAACCACCTGTTGTGGTGAACACACATAGCACACATGCATAAGAAGAAAAGTTCTCTGTAGAAACTGGAGGTAAGCGCTTTTCTCCCATTATCTCAACTAATAAGCCTTCCATTGTACTTCCTATCCTTGTCCAGTTATGGACAGCAGTGACAGAGTGACTTTGGTGGGCACCTGGAATCCAGACAGGGTCAACCCACCACAGGACATTTTAAGGACTATGCCACAGAAGCACCTCTGTACATTAAAAAACCCAAACTACCAGAGTCTGTCCTCTCACAATGATAAAATGTTGTCCAAAGTACATAATTGCTTTAATGTAATTTTTCTTCCTCAGAAATTTTTGGGACCACTATTATTAGTAATGCATAATTAAAACTAGTTCTCATAGGAAGAGCTGCACGCATCAGGAAAAAAAGAACCTAAGACATTTTTTATGGAGTGTACTCCTTTGTCTATCCTTTCAGCTTAGCCGCATACACTCCCTCGGCAATCTGAAGGTAAGACAACATTTTAGAAAGTGCATTTGGATGTCTTCCGCTGGGAAACTGAACATTAGCAGTCCAGTTTGAAAGCTGTATCTAAAGCGTGTGTGGCCACGTGCTTATACAAGAAAACAATAATGAATGAAAATATTGCTCCATTAATTGCTTTAATGTGCAATTGGTATGCTTTTACAGGGTTGTATTTGGGTTGTGTTTGGTGTAAGTAAAAGTTGAAAGGTGAGGAAGACTTGGGCACTTGTCCTGTATGTGCACTCCCCCAAGGAGCATAACTCATCTGGCTTTAAAAAGGAGGATGTGAAAGTTGATCTGAGCATTTTCCACAATCACAAGAGCTGTTCTACCTGTGTTCTACTCGAGCAGTATGAATGGTATATGTTCATTATTCTGTCTGCATGTATCAATTGACTTTAAATCAGTAAATTTGACTACTAGAATTCCAACATATTATAATTATAAATAAATTTTTGTGTATAGTCATGTACACAGCATGTCTGACAGTGTATAACAGAGAGAGAAGAATATATTTTTTTATAATTTTAGATGCTTTACTACAATTTGATTAGGACAAGGATCAGGTCCATTTTATAGAGTGCTTTCAAAGTGAAGGGTTGAAGTCTTACACAGTTTAGTTGCTGAGAGACATCTTCTTAGATAGGACATCACTTCTTTCTTATTCCCACAGCATTAAAATATTTATCAAAAGGAATTCTTCACAGCAAGGTAATACCTGAGTTAAAGCTTTACCATATGTCCAGCATATCATCTTCCCCATGCATAACTTAGGTGCAATTTGAATAGTATTGTTGGACGCTGGAAGTTTCTAGAGCATAGTGTAACAAATACTAATTCCTTGTGTTCAGCTGTGTTGCTTGCTGATTGTTTTGGAATCAATGGTTGGGAAGAAGTTAAATGTGTCAAAACAAGGGAATATTCTGTAAAAAGGAAAAATGAAGAATTTTCATGTAATTTGCTTTTGACAACCGAACCGAAAAAATGGATATCTTTCTAGGGTCTGGATATCTTTATCACAGAAATTCAAAGCCCACTAAAATCAAAGGCAGCTTTTCCGCAAGCTCACCAAGTTTTTCATTGAAATGTTGGTGTGCCTTTCTATGGCATCTTGATAACAAGAAGGATTTGAGCAATCTAGAAATGAAATGAAAGAAAGAATGAAAATAATGATTTATCTAAGGTAACAGGCAAGATGTCTTTGACAGAAAAAGTCCTGACATACCCTCAAAGATTTATATGTCAGTGGGAAAAGTGGGTGATTTGAAATTAAAGAGACAAATACAATTTTTTGGTCAAAAAACAACAAGAACTACATGGAACACATAATCCTGCATTATACCTGTCAATTAAAAATAACAACAGCATATTCTATAGCAGTAGTATTTCGTAGCAAAAAAAAAAATTCAAAGCTGAATAGTTCCATGTATCCTTCTTAACTAACTGCTGGTAACAATAGCAATTAATTTCTTTTCTTTTTTTTTCATAACAAAAGAGCTAGTGTTTTGAAAGGAAGGCCAACAAATTAGAACCAGCTCTATAGGGTTCACAGAATAATATTTAAAAAACAGCTGCACTTCAGTATCCACCTGGACTAAGCAGGAGTCACTGTAGTTTAGGTTAAATGCCAATGAAAATTACAAGGTGGTACATGCTTCTTCATAGTTTCTGTGTTTAATGGTTTAAGAGCAGCTCATTTGAGCCTTAATAACAGTTTATCTATGCATATTTCATTACAGAAAGAATGTAAAACACAAGCCTTCTAAAAGCCTTGGTTTTGACCTTGTGCAAAATAATTTCAGAGCTCAGTGGAAAGGCTGGCATTGCGATGTGGATCCCAAGAATGAGGTCAGTAAGGAGACCCTACACCCCCACAGGTTATATCGTCAGAGAAATGCAAAGAAACACTAAAGAGAAGAAATAATAGCATAGAGTTAGAACTTTCCAAGGCTTTCCATTCCTAGAACTAAATTTGTGTGATTTGACTCATTGTCACATGTCTGCCGTTGAAGGAAATTATACCACTGAACTACAGGAGGCATTTAGTGATTCAAAGGTAATAGTAATAGCCATGTAAAATTTCCAGTTTTTAAAGCTATGCAAGAGTGTTTTCCTTTGTGGGGGTTTTTTAGCTCCTTCCACTAAAGCAATTAAGTCCTTCCATCAAAGCAATTTTTTTCAGAAAAACACAGTATTAGCCAGAGGAGCAAGTAGATTCAGCCTCAGCACTGTTCTGTCTGGATGAGTAGATGTTTTTCTCTGTAACAACAAAGTCTATTCCAGAAAAATATATTCTCATGCTGGAAATAAATTCTCCCTCTCTGGCCTCTTTTTACCTGCTCTCTCACTAAATCTCTCCTTCTCTCTGTAGCTCACCAGCTCCCTAATTTACCTCTCATTGTGCCATAGTTGATTGAGAAAAACACTTAAACTGATGTATTTCAACCGTAGTCCTGCTTCTACAGCCGTCATCAAGCTCAGTAAATCAGTCAGCCCTGCCCTCATCTTCTGGAACCACCTCATTTCAGCTCCATACAAAATAGCTATCCCCCTGCTCCCACCACTTTCCCCTGCAGTCTCTTCAGAGAACCTAAAGAATTCATTTTATGTAATAAATCCAGAGAATAAACAAACAAATCACTTCATGACATCAAATAGTTTTTATCCTTTCTTCCTAGGTAAGCAATTCACACCTCAGAAGATTTTCTCCCTCTATTTCTGGGATCTATTTCTACCTTTGGATCCACAGGGCTTGACAAACACAGCAGACAGAGCTTTCCCAGATGGAGTACTGATTGGTTTTATAGGCAATACCTAGTGAGTTTTTACTCTTCGGAACACATAGATTTAAGATCTCTATTATTATCTGTTCTAAGATTGTCATATCCTGGTTTTGGCCTGTCAGGTATGCACACTGGAAGGAGGGATTAATGAAGTTATCATTGTGCATTTCATGCTATCTTAACACAAAAAGCTTCAAAAATATTTGGCCACAACAATTCCTGTTACTATGACTGTTTTAATCCCAGCTCAATGAAAAATATTTCTAAGAAAATTTCACTTTGCAGTTATTTGATCATCCAAAACACAGCTTTTCCAAGGACCTTGATGCACTGTTGTGTAAATATACAATAATATTGACCCTGCTCCAGGCAGGGAGATGCACAGCGAGAAAGGAAGGCTTAGAACCAGGTGTTCTGGATTCCCCTCACATCATGTCTTCTCACTCTCTATACAAACACATTCATCTGTGATAGTGGCAGCAAGCCTTTCCCAAAAAGGGATATATCCATTTGTTTTTTAATATGCTTGGCTGGCGAGTAGGGTGTGTAAATAAGGAAGGTTGCATGCAGCTTTAAATATAGCAAAAGGTAGGAAGAAGCTGAGGTTAAGATCATTTTAGAGATTATAATAACATGGCAAGCTTGATATTTACGATACTACCAGGAAGTACTTTGGCTGGCTGGCGTGGTGTCCAACTGTGCAGCTTGTGTGACCAGATAAATTCTGGATCTTCCAAGCAATGGTAATTTACTTGGTTTATATAGCCCAAGATCTTACCATGGAGGCTTTCTCCCACTCATGATCAATGAAACTGCTTTGCTGTTTTTCATGCATTTCACATTTGGAGAAGGAAAATAGAAAAAGATACTAGGAATCATCCAGAGTCACTGTTTTGGAAACAGAGATAAATACAGCCTCTTAGAAGTGATGCAGGAGCAGGTGTTGATTGTTACACATGCATTCAGCATCAAAAGTAAGGTTTTTTAGATCATGAATTCTAAACAAGTTCATAGAATTTCTTCAATTCTCATTCGTCTTTTGACATGTGCTGATTTGGCAGTTATTATTTTATTTCAAAGGCTGATACTGTTTTCTCTTCCTAGGAAAATAATATTTTTTCCCTTATACCAGAAAAGCATACTTATATACATTTCTTCCATGTTGACATCTTTTTAAGTGACTGCACCATAGGTGTCCTACATGATCCATCACTAACTCAGACCTTGCAAGAGTAATAATTTATTCTACACTCATCCAGAGCCTTTTCATTATTTTGACTGTATATCATCATGATTAAGATGTATAAAATGTAAATGCTGAAAAAAATATCTGAAGGAAGATATACCTTTAATGTCTGTATCCAAACCGTCTTATGCTGAGAAGGATTGCACATCTTTACAAATCCATTTTTTCCTAAAGCTAAGATTTTTATCATCACTACCTTTTAAATATAAAAGGTTGCATTGATTTTTTTTATTTAATGAATTTGATTTGAAAGTCTAATTGAAATTTAGGAGTTATAGAGATTCTATTATTCCCTTTGAAAAAAAGGAAAATTGCCACTGAAAAATGGCAAAGGTAATAAAAGAACATTTGCACTGTGTCAGATGCTAGCTGGTCCTGAACCAAACTGTAACACATGAACCACCACCCCACCAGTTCTTTGTCATTATCTTGTACTGAAGTCACCTGCAATCCAAGAATCATTTTTAAAGAAAAGATGAGATTTGTCTCTCCTATTTTTACATACCTACAAGTCAAATGTTGGAGTGAGTTGCTCCAAGATGAATAAAGAAAAAAGGGGAAAAGGTAAAATAAATACATATGTTAAGGAGAGGTTCATCTGACCTATTTTAGACCTCTAGATATTTCTCCTTCCAGGCTATTTGCTGGAAAGTAAGTAAACACATAGGAGAGATGCAAAGAGTCTAGGAACTTAGGCACTCCAGCTAGGAATATAAAAATGTGGGAGTGCTGCTGTTGAGTCCCTGAGCCCCAAAGCTGACCAAGTTTCAAATACTTCCAAATTTCAGAGAAAGTTTCAAACAAGTGAAAAAGTAGGAAAAGTGTATCTCTCAAATGAATGGAAGACATGGGAAGGTCTGAACTAAGCTGGTTAGTAAGCAGAGGTACCATGAGCTGTAATGCCTGTGTGTTCCCAACTTATCCAAGGGCCTCTGGGGCAGAAATCCACCTCACTCCACACTTCTTACTGGTTTAAAACAGCAAATGTAGTCCATGACCAGTTTGAAAACAACTATGTTAAATAACCCTAACTTTAGCTGTGATAAATAACCCTAACTTTAATCTTCCTAGAGTTATTTTGGGATGTTTATACCTTTGATACAATTTTGGTTATAACTGAGGACTACACTAATACTGTCGTTATTCCACGGATGTATATATATGCTGCATTGGATATCTCCCTCAGATGTAAGGAACTGGGAAGAGTGTTGGGGTGAGACCCTATCATTAGAGTAAGATCTCATGTTATTTGCATGAGAGAAGGACATTTTAGGCTTAAATTTTTAAACATAACTATAAAATAAAAGCTGTGAACTCAGCATCTTTCATACTCTCTAAGGTTCAAATTACCTGACTTTCCAAAAATTATACAAAGAAACTTGAATGACGCAGAACAGTTTTAAGGATGTGATCAGACTGATGTGCTTCCTACAGCCTTGACCTTTGTAGTGTGTGGTTGCATACTTTGTAACATTTGTGAGTGTTGCACACCTTATGACATTACAATTATATTTGCTAGGTCTTAATTAAACTTCATTGTGAAAAAAAAAAACAAACAGGGAAAGCAAAACTTATAACTTTTTATTTTTCAGAATCCTCCATTGAGAAAAGCAGACCACTATCAACTTCACTTTTTTATTTTTAGAGAAATTTTCAAAGCAAAAGAAAGTATTTTTATTACCTTTTCTAAATTCTGTAAATCGCATAATTTGAAAATGCAATTCAACTGTTTACTTTTTAAATCCTTGTTTAGCGCTACCTCATGGATGGCATGGAATGAAAGCAATGGAACAGGAAAAGAGCAACATGTCATGTTGCCTGTATCCAGCACAGCTCTGAAACTCAAGCCAACTATCTTCTTTCATGTGTAGAAGCCTTCTTTTTAGTAGTAACTTTTGAAATACCAGCTGTAAGTGTTCTGTTACTCTTCTCAGTAAGGTTAAACATCAACTACATTCTCAAATTTACTTGCAAAAATAAATTATCTATTCTGGGAATGACTATCCATATAATTATACATTTCTACACTGTCACAATATTGTGTACTGACCACGATCATTCATTTAGCAGATTTTTCATTCTCTGAATTGCTTTTTTGGCCATCTCACAGCTCTGTGAGGTTTTTTCTGAGTTGACACAGTCCTCAAAATGGTAAATCTCAGTAATATTCTTCTGAGTAAATATGTCCATCAGATTAGACCCGGTCATTAACAGTCAGCAACTTTGGCAGCCTGCAAACTAGTTTCATAGCAGTAATAACTCTTTCTAATTTGTGTTTGGTAGAGATTCCAGACTGTAAATTAACTTGTCAGATTCAAATCCTTCCCGAGTCTTTGTGACCCTTTCTGATACACATTGAGCAATTGTTTCCAGGTCTGCTATCTCTTCTGACAGCGAGTCGAAGCAAGTCCCTCTTTCCAAGCACAATATGTCCTTTTTTTTTTTTTTAACACATTTCTGGCAATGGTTAATTTACTGCTGTAGATTTCATTGAGCATGAAAATACTTTATAAAAGTGCTTTCTGTGATCCAATTTTTGGTAAACTAATTTGATAAGCCCAAGATCAAATTTTCAGCAATGGTGGTCTCCTGCAGCTTTCTGTGACTTCAAGCTCACCTGCATACAAATGAAACACAGTCATCCTTCCCTCACCCTCATTATTATATTTTTTACCTTCTTCCCCCACTCCAGTGTAAGTACAGGAGATGTATGTATCTATTTATTCTTTTTTAAAAAAAGCACTCTTGATTTCTGAGTGCCAGACTTATGCCAGCTTGAGACCCCAAAATTTATGCTGCATTTTAAAATTTTGGCCCAAATATAACAGGCACAAAAAGCTAAAAGCATCAGAATAACCAATCCATATCGTAAGAATTGCCAGAGTTACTTCTTGCTCTGCAGCATCACAAGTGGACTGTGAAAAGAAAGTGGAAGCTCAGTCAGATCATACAGAGCTCTTTGCCAGCATCACAGAACCAAAGATGCACCGAGGTAAAGAAATAGATAAGGTTTAACTTAGCTTTTTCACAGTCGAAAAAAATAGTATAGAAGAGTGTTTTACCATGTGGTGCTTGGTGTGACGTAGGATGCAGTCAGACAAGACAGATTTAACCAGTCTAATAGCTTGCTGCTTCTGAAAGGCCACTGCTCTGAGCCAGCTCTGGTGCTCATGCTGCCCCTCAGTGTGCAGATTCCATCCCCTAATGCAGCAGGAAAAGGAAACAAGACAGAGGTTTCTCTTGTATTGGTGAACTGTATTTTCTCACAGAAAAAAATGTGATCAAGACTACCCAGGTATGTCAAGGGAGTGAGTACATAGATAGATCAGGGGTGGATGGAGGAGGTGGAGGAAGGAATCTTTCCATTCTTTTATCTGAGAGCTGTTATGTCAGTTCACCAGTTTCACTTGTATGCCCTTTCAAAGGATGCTGACATACCACATTTTTACTATCTGTGCTGAGAGCATTTATGAAGCACCCAGGAACTCTGGATGGAATACAGCGATGGCATAAATTATATGAGACAGGTTAATTATCTTAATCCCTAAATTACATTTTTGGAAATCATGGGAGCTACAACCCCAGTTAAAATAACACAATGCATGGGTAAGTTCAAAAGTTGGAAAAAGTGATTTTATTTATTTATTACAAGTTTCATCTCAGCATCAATGGTATTTTTTACCTCCTTGGAAGTTTACCTGCTTTTTATGCTAAAGATAGAGGTTCAGGACCACCAAGAACAGAGCATTGTTCCCCATTCTGTAACATGCTATTCCCTACCCTGAATAGTACCCAATGGCACAGCTGCCTCTGGAGTACATGGAGCTTACCCCCAGCACTGAAGAGACAACGTGGTGACCAGCACTATCCCAGGGAAAGCAAACACTTATGGACTCCCATGAGCCACACAGGAGAGCTGTGAACAGTCCAAATACAACATATTTGAAACAGGGGTGACTCAGCCTGATGAAATGTGTAGTCTGACTCATCTCATCCAAAAGCGAACAACTAAATAGGCCACGTGAACGGTGACCTCAAAGCGCCTGTTTCTCTCCAGTACTAGAAGGGAGCAAAGGTTGCCTGGTTTAGATGCATCCTCAGCATCTAATCTGTAGAAACCTAGAAGCAGCTGAAATGAATCGCACCTTTGGCAATAGTTTGGTGAAAGAACTACAGTAAAAACTGAACATGAAGAAGTTTATGTGGTTTTCTATAAAATGGTCACATTGTGGTTTAAAGGAGAATACAACTTCCCATTTCCTTACACAAATTTTCTCTAACAAATCAGTGTCAAAAAGAGTAAGCATTGTCCTATAACTTCTTCAGGCAGTCCAGTAGCAAAGTCCAGAAACAGGCCTTTAAACTAGTAAAGTAATGAGAATTCTGCTTAATAGACCAGAAGGGAAAATAAACCTTCTAGGAAAAATGAATGTTTCATATGATTTTTTGGGGTTTTCCGAGTGCTTTACAACTTCCAGAGACATTAGCATTATATTAATTTTCCCGCATGGAATTCTGCCTTCTACATTCAGGTTAATTTAAAATCAATGAATTTTGTAATGGTAATGGAGCCCCTAATGTATTGTACAAATGCATATTAACTATTGTGTGTAAGAAATAATTCAGAAAAGAAAAAGAAAATTAAGAAAAATTTCTGTGATTATATGAGTTAAAGATAAACTTATCCAGCTTCAAAATGACTTTTTTTTTCCCTCTATATTACAACAGTTAGGACATTTCAGAGAACAAATAAAGACTGTTACGAAGACACAACTATCTAAATATCTGGTCCATAAATACATTACTTCAGTACAATTTCTTGAATTATTCTCACATTGAATTCAGCTACTGCCATGACAATTTCTCCTGCTCTGCTCATATCTTTCTAATTCAAGATAATACAATACTGGGTGAGAAGGAATTAGGACATCCTGTTCTCTTTAGAATCAGAGGAGGCAATGAGACATGGGGAGTTTCTTACCTCCACGCAAATTAAATGCCACAGAGAGAAGTAGGTAACACAGACAGACTTCCTGTATAGAACAAGTCCTTACCTCTCCCTTCAGAGATTCAAACTGAACCAGTGTTGAGAACAATCACTGTCTCTGCCACCCATGCCTGGAAGATTTCTTTGATCATGGAGAAACAATAGCAGAGAGAGCCCTGCAATTCTGAAAATAAACCACCTTATTTCAGTTTCAAAATAATTCAACAAGTGGTACCTGCTCTTCATCCCTATGGTATAGCCCATAAAAGCAGATCAGCTTTGTAGCTCAGTAGCAGTGAAATAGTCAGTCAATTCAGTACTGAAAGGGCACTTGGAAATTTCACATTTGCCATTTCATTGGAGGTCATGACTTTCCTACTTTAAATATAAACTATTGGGAGACTCATATAAGAAAACTACCACACTGATTCAAATTAGAGTTGTAGCTTGAGGATTATTTCACTTTTCACTTATGAGTTTTCTCAGGAAGAAAGGAATGCAAGACCAATGGCATTGAACCCACACTGCATTAGACATGCTAAAAGCAAACAAGATAAACCCCAAAATGTGGTGGTTCTCTTTAAACATGAAATATTAATGAAACTTGCAAAATAAGATGGCTGGGATTCTATTCTGATCTTCAACAAAATGATGATGATAGCATGAACCACAAGCAGGCTGGCACATGGTGAAAATCCTGGGTGAATCTGTACTGAAGTGGCTATTTCCCATTTCTTCTTCTCACTGACATGCATTTAAAATTCAGGTAACAAAAAAGGTAAAACTAAGCCTTGGTTGAGGAGCTCTTTAAGATGGCCTTCTGTTGCCAATGAATGGACATTAAAAGTGTCTCTACTCATATCCATGCAAAAAGTTTTGCAGTAAATGGTGAACAGGCCAGTATCACTTTAAATGAATAGAACACCATGACCTGTCCTAATTTTTTTTTTCTAAAAACCATAATTGTAGCTTTTCCATCCATTACTGATAGTAATTTTGGCAGCCTGAGAGCAATAAAACAATGTTGAAGAAAATACTCAGAAAAATAACACTATATCAGAAAATGGTAAATTTCATCTGCCTTTTACAGAAAAAAAGGACTTAAGTACTATATGTGGCAAAAGTTAATGATATCAAAAACTGGCGGCAAAGTAAACTGTACTTGTTTAAAATTGTAAACTGAGATACGATCATTTTGAAAAGGCAAATTGATATACTGTTTGAATAAAACAAAACATTGAGGAATGGAGACATGAATAAACAACAGCAGACCAAAAGCCAATTCAAGGACAGAGAAAGAAGAACACAAACAATGATCTGCATTTCTGCTGTGTCTCTGAGCAACAGCACTCAGAAAAAGTAGGTCAGCTCACCAGGTGGTAGACTGTGCAACTGTTTGATGCTGAGCCCTCCTGAGGATGCTCTTTCCATGTAACACACATGACCAAGGAAGAATACTGTGTTGAAGCAGCTAAAGCATCACAAAAAATTTTTTTCTTTAATGGGAGGACAAAATGACACAATCTTTTTGGGACATTTTCTAAAGAAATCAACTCCTGTTACATTACATAACGCCAAAAACTGACCCATATATTGGACATATATTGAACAATATACTGAACATATATTCCTGTGAACTTCACTGCTCTTTCACTGGAAATGTGAAAAACTTCCCTCAATGTTTCACCTTCACCTCAAACCTTTTCAAACAGCATATACAAATCCAGCATCTGAGCCTCTGAAGGCTTTGCAGATGTTTTTCCTCCATCACTTAATTTGGTGCCTTATCTTCTAAGGTTTCCACTTCTACATTAAGACCTCCATAATTCACACTCTTCTTATCTCAGTTCTATACTCTGGGTATTTTTTTGAGAGTGCTTAATATTATGACATAATTCTTTGAGATATTTCTCACCCAAAACTGACCATGTACTCTCCCACACTATCTTCTAGGTTGGTTGTATCATTTCTAGACTAGTATAACAGACTCCTTTATCATCTTCTCACTCAAATCCATTTACTCATAAAAAGTTAATCATAAGGAGGAAAAAAAAACAAAAAAACACAAACCTAGAAAAACAACCCAAACCTCAATCGGTCAGAGACGGAGAGGTTTTTCTTTTCTTCATAGAATAAAAACCAAATTATAGAACCACATAGATATATTTCTAGCCTTACTTGTTATCTGTTTTAATCTATCTTTCCGTGCTTTGGCTAAGTCAACAAAATGGATTTGAGAATGGGAACAGAATTTGAATAATTTAATCCACAACTTTATCTAAATATTATAGCTATAATGCTTAGATATACTTTTTCTAAAGCACCATTTACCTTATTTCAGGGTAATAAGTGTATCTACTCCTCAAAATCCCTGACTCCAACTATTGTGTAATACACAGAGTTGGCCTGCCTTTTGCATCTCTGTTTAAATAATCCCAGATGACCTCCAGTTTTACCGCAAATTAAATATTTATACGTGCAGGCATTTACACATTCACATGAAATTAGAAACAGAGAACTGGAGTAAAATTCCTGTGACAGTCTTATGGAAGGCAATCTTATCATGCTAGGTCGTGCTATGTTTTTATTTAAATAATAAATGCAAAAAACATAATATAATATAAACAATTTCCTAAAGTTGCATTATTGAAAATCAGAGCATTTTGCCCGCATTTCCTTTCCAGCTTAAATTTATTCATGGACAGTTTGTTCCCACTTGTTCCTGAGCCAATACTATTCTTTAACCTAAACACTTCCTTCCTGTCTCTGGCTTTACCATCCTGATGTATTTAAAGACAGCAATCTTATCCCTGCTCTGCTTTTGTTCTGCTAAAATTCTAAGCTCTTTCAGAGTCCTTTCATGAAATAGACTCTTCCTTCCCCTGAGAATCATAACAGCCTGTTTCTTGCACTTTTTTAAATTCATTTCTCCTGACTATGAATGAGGAATTGAACAATATTCCAGATCAGGTCTCATCCAAGCCTGCCACAGTCGCATTAATATTCTCCCTTCCTCTGCTAGAAACGTCTCCCCTGACATATCCCAGTCTTTTACTAGCTTTTTTCACCATCACTTCACAATGGCAGCACACAAATTATCCTGTGATTGATGAATGCGCTCAGATACACTTCCTTCCCATGGCATCCCATTGATAAGCTCAAATACTATTACAAGGGCTTTGTTTTACTTCGTTTATTAGCCTTTAATAAAGTCCTTTGTACTTCATAATTTTATATGCTATTCTATTTACATTACACCAATCCTAACGCCAATTATCTCTGAGTAACATCCTTTTACTACTCCATACTAACAGTACCTGCCATTTTCAAATATTCAACACATCTCATTAGAACATTTCTACTTTTCGAGTGGAGTTTATTAATCACAACAACAAAGGATGTGCATCTTGAAAATGACACTAATACTTTCACTTTTAACACTTAAGCTGAAGACTTTTTGGTTCAATATTACTCATTTCTTTTTTTCCTGTTAGGTGTACTCACTTTAAGCCTTTTATATTTATCTCAATTTTTCCTAGGCAATCTCCATATGGAATAATTGTGAGCTTTATTAAAAGGTGAATTATGTAATGATCCAGATCGATTAGATCATTTAAGATCTTTCTGTTACAAAACTCAATTATCTTTTGAAAGAAAGATATAATCTCAGACCAGCCTAATCTCCTTTTTTTTCTGAAACCTGTTTTTATTATCCCATTTAATGTTTTTCTCATTTTTTTCCTTCAAAGCTTCTAGTTGTCCAAATCAGTCTACTACCTAATCAGTCTACAATCCTAACATGTATTCACTTACCATACTATATTTTTCTCAACTCCCCTCTCCCTCTATCTTTGATTTTACTAATGTCCCAAATCCTTACCACCAGATTTGTGACTTAGAGTCACTTATTTATAAATTATCTGTCGCCGAGACAATTTTATCTTGAATTCAGTTGAATATTATTCCATTTCTACTGTCTTATTTCCCACAGCATGCAGGCAGCATCACCACTGCAAAAAAAAAATTTACCAGCCATTCACTTTATACTGAGATTTACTAGATTTGCTCTGTCTCTTCCCTGTCCTTATCACACATCACAGCCCTACTTCTACCTTCATTCTCTTGCTCTTTATTTGTTGGGGTTTTTTGCTTCTGTAGAACATTGTCACAGCTCTTAGCATGTATACTTTGCCTTTAAAAAATATGAGGAATTTCTGCAAAAAAAAAAATTTGTAGCCAAACGAAATTTATCTTTCAACATGAATTTTCCAGTCCTTGCTGCTGACTCTGAGTGCAAGGGATAAACTGAGTACTGAAATGTATTGTCCATTATCTAAACTCATGCTCTGTGTAAGATGTGAAGAATGCTAGTACCACATATGTTTGTACTCACAACAAAGTGTAACACAAAGGATTTTCAAGGTGATTTTCATAGAAGAGCTTTTCAGACCAAGTCGTTTCCCCCTCCCTACCTAAAGGAGCAATGGAATCAGCTCAGGAATGCAGTGGACAGGACTTTGACTTCATAATGCACTGTACTACTAAAAAAGGCTTCCTGGTTTCCATCCTGTAACGGTGTTCACATAGTTTGTTTCAATTAACTCTGTACTACTCAGCTTAAGAAACATAAAAATACTTCTTAACTCTTTCCTCTTCTTTGTGGACAGAAGGTGGCGAGTGAGGGGATGGAGCCAGGTGGAGAAGTCAAAACTGCCTAGATATAATTTTTTCATTTTTGGTACAACTCCATGCGATCGTCCCCAGTGTGACAGATGGCTGATGCTAGGCTTGCTTCTGGATTTCTTGTGAAAGGTGTGAGCAGATACTGAACACCCCTAAGCTCCACAAGTTAATAGAAAGCTCTTTTGTGCTATTCCAATAGAGAGCACTATTCATATAGTACAGTCCTCTGAGACGAGCTGTATTTACAGAAGTCTGTGCAACTGCTGAGAGTGCCACTGTTTAAAAATTTACACCACCCTTCACACGTACCTCAGCAAACCCACATTTTAGAAATTAATGAAAAAAATAATAAAAGCTCCAGTTTTCCTGTGTTAGCCTTGAGGGCCACGTATATCAATAGCTGTTACACCCTTTTTTTTTTTTCCTGAGATGCTGAATTATTTGGACACGCTGTAAAGCTATCTGGCAGTTTGTGACCTAATAGAAAAGCAAACATTAAGAATTTACTAGGATACAACAGTAACCTGTAGAGATAAATACTCTGCTGAGAGGGAAATGTAAGCTGCAGAAAATTAATAATAGCCATTGCTCTATGAAAGAAGAGTGAACTACTCACAGCTAAAATTTCTTTCTCTCTTGTTCAGCATTTCACAGTCTCTCTTATCTCTTTCCAGCATGGAGCTACATATTTCTGCTTTCCCAGCTTGTATGCAGAGGCCTTTAACCCTTTAAATGTGGCATACCCAAACAGACCAGAAAGGAGTCTCTTGGAAAAGATGACATCTTCTCTCAAGTCAATAGATTGAATGGTGCATTTCTTTTTTTTTCTATTCTGCTACTCTCTTGATCTTAAAATTGATGTATATTATAAGTGTATCTGTAGGGAAGATGCTAAAACAACTATGGGATATAATTATGTATAGGAAGAAATATGGCATAGACATGTGGAATACCACAAAATATGGAACGGAAAAGTGAAGAATGAGAAAATACTTCGCTTCATTTACAGTCTTTGGTGTACAAACAATTTGGTTTGGGATGTCACAATTTTGTGTCTGGCCTAGATAGGTCAGATCAAGGTATAAACTAGTTCTTCATGGTTATGAAAACCTCTTTTAAATTTTTTTTCTGTTTTCTTTTTTTTTTTATTTTTTCAGCAAAAATATTTAAATCTGTATCAGCATTCACAGATTGATTTCTAGAAAATCACAGACATCATGTGCTGAATGTGTATCAGGATAACCAAAAGCAAGATATTTTCAAAAAGATTGCTATGTCTGATACCATTTTCACTTAAAAAGAAAATAAAAATGAAGAAAAAAATTGTAGTGTCAATCCATCTTCCTTCCTTTGTTTCTCCTGCTGATTGTTTCCTTTCACTATCTCACCACTTCATCTTGGGTCACGTGTATCACCATTCTCATCCAAATGCTGTGCAAAGCCAGAGGCAATACAAGGGAAATGGCAGAGGTCCATCTTTTGAGTTTTTGGTTTTGCCTTTATTGAACAGCATCATCCTGATACAGCCTGAAGTAAAAAGATCAGCAGTGCACTTAGAACCCACTTGGGTCCTCCCTTCCTTTTGTAAATGTCTCACTGTCTGGGGACTGGTGTCTCAGGAGTCAGTCACTGGAAATGGTTTCCCACCACCAAAAAACATGATGTCTTGAATGAAGTGTGATATGATCAGCTTGGGATAATGCAGTCGTAAATACAAAAGAGAGATGAAACTGCATGAAAATGTTTTTTATTGCAGTTTAGCAGAGTTCTGATGGTAAAGTTATCTTGTAAGTGAGCACGTTATTTAGACATTCCCTAGGATCAGTAATCTTGAGCAGAAGTTTGCCTGCAGCTTCAATGATCATCCTGTGATCCTGATGATAAGCCACAGATTAGTGAGAACTGAGTTTTTGCTCTTCCTGGGTGACAGGTTCATTTGATATTATCTTGTGAAACATACTTACATTTTGTACTTCTTATTCCCCTTTCTATCAGTGTGAGTATAATTGTTTAGTTCATCACTGTAGCACTGTAAGACTAAGATTGATGATCTGAGGTGTTTGAGTATGATTTATACATATGAGAGATCCTAAGATATGACACTAGAAAAATAGATCTAGCCATTAAAATGCAAAAACTGAGAAGTTTCTGTTTCAATATGAGTGTACAGGAAAATGGGGGATGTGTCCACATTCAGAAAGAACATCAAACTACAGTCTGAGGTTATGGCAGTCTATCCTCAGCCACACTTTCTGGAAGATGTGGGAAAAGTATATAGATATCTGGATACATCATTAAAGACATACTCACGAAAAAAATTTAGAAGACCTTTTGCTGTCCTTTGAAACTTTGGATACAAGGTGAAATCTCATCTTTACAGACAACAATCAAAGCTTTTCATGATTTGAAAAAAAAAAACAAGAACTAAAACTTCTGGGGTAAAATTGTGAGGTTAAAAGGCACTATCTCCATGAAAACACACACTTTTGTAGTTCTGTACTTTCAGGGTCAAATCAGATGTATGAAAGATATACAAAAGATATAATAAAGTCATCTATTTCAAGTCTAAGTAAAGAAGAATTTAACTTCTAAGAAGCCTGAAGAATGCTTTGGAGGATCAGGTGAATGGTCAAAGTTATCTTATGATTTGCCAACTTATTATGGATAAGACAGAGAGTTTAAAATTATCATAATGACCAGTTGCACTTTCTCTCCAGTGTTAATGGGGCCACTGATCCTTAAAATAATTGAACTGGATTCCACAGAAATCAGAAGTATTGTCATTTGGGTCAGTAGCAGTACTCTTACCTTTTATTCTGAATGTCACAATGTTTATAAATCAGCATCTGTGAGTTCTTGCCTCACGTGGAAATGTGAGGTAATGCAGTTATTTGAAAATGGATTAAAAAAACTGTGGAAAATCAGCCTTTTTATATGAGATAGTCATAGCTTTATGCTAGCAAGCAGAGATTTCTGGCATTACAAACAGATTCTTTATTTGATCTGACATGCCCTAGTGAGGATTTAGTAATATGCAGGGTTGACACACACCCCAGATATTTTGGAAGTCATGGTGGAAGGCAAGATCCATGGGAGATCAGAGTACACATTTGCTCACTGAATGGCAGGTGTGCTCCCAATCAAACTGCATTTACAAAGGCATCGCTCAGAAAGAAAATTTGCTTCAGACATATGTTTTTAGTTCCTTGTGAAAAGCAGAACATGAGAATAGCTGTGAATGGATCTTCACTGTGTGATTTTGTTTTGAATTAACACTGCTTTTCTCTCTGTATTCAGCCAGCCATAGCAGGTGGAGAAGTTGGTTTCTTTTATTTAGTTCAGAACTGAAAAACTAGATTTAATTTTTTTTCTGGGAAATTTTGCTGCAGAGAAGACTTCATTGGTTAAAGATAAAACATCAAGAGGGAGGGCAGAATGCCATTGTGTAAGATCTATAAATACACATTGGGTTTATATATATATCACAAATGCAATTAGACTACGAAGTGCTGTGCTACTGTTATCTTCATGGAACAAATGTTACTAAAAATTTCTCTGATGTATCCCCTATCAGATGACACAACATCTATTTTTCCAAATTATAAAACTGGCTGTATAATTTGTTACAATAATTTTAATTTTCTGGTGAAGATCCTTAGCTATAACTACAGCTTACTTTGGCTCCTATTAAAAATGAAATTAATCCACCTGGGGAGAACGGACAGGTTGTTCTTGATGTGAAAAGGTGTGAAAATACTGTTTTGAGGAAATTTGTTTAACAAAATCTACCTTGGATTTGACAGGTGCCCAATAGCATTTGGTTTCCAATGATCTTCAGAGGTCCTGTGTGCCTGTACAGCTCCTGTTTCTGTTTCATTCTGTGAGGAGTCAGTTACCAATAACCTGTTTTTGAAACAGCCACCACATCACATCATGTGATGTGTTAGACCTACTATTAGCTTGATCTCTAATGATCCACCCCAACCACCTCTGTGAAGACCTGCCTTATCACAATGGCAATAGTCTGAAAAGTAACATGACTCACTGAATTAAATAATCCCTAAGAATGCATCAGACATAATATACCAAGGCATTTTACGTGCATTAAGAACTCACAAGCCCTTACTGTTACAAATTAAATGAACTGAATTAAATTATTATGAATGCGGAATAAAATCCTAACTTGCTGAACCTAAAATGGATGCACCAGGATCAAACAGTTAAATCAATTGATGGCAATATTATGCAAATAGAGTATTAAAGATAGACTACTGGAGCAGTCCATGGAGCTCAACATTCTAGTACAGCATGGAGTGCCTTTATTTTGTTCCAATCCAGGGAACCAAAAAGGCAAGGAAAAATAAAGCAAAATAAAATATCTGTCCAAAAATTAGGCTGATAAAGGGAAGGCAACAGTGTCCTCGTGGCCAAGAAGGCCAGTGGGGTCCTGGGGTGCATCAGGGAGAGCAGTGCCAGCAGGTCAGGGGAGGTGATCCTGTCCCTCTATTCAGCCCCCGTGAGGCACATCTGGAGTGCTGTGTCCAGGTCTGGGCTCCTCAGGACAAGACAGACCTGGAGCTCCTGGAGCAGGTCTAGTGAACAGTGAAAAAATCATGAGGGGTCCAGAGCATCTCCCTTACAAGGACGGGCTGAGAGAGCTGGGCCTGTTCAGCCTCAAGAAGAGACACTTGAGAAGAGACCTCACCAATGTATACAAGTATCCAAAGGGAGGGTGCCAAGAGGATGGACCAGGCTCTTCTCAGTGGTACTAAGCATTTGAGACAAAACAGAATGGGTGGAAATGGATGCACAGAAATTCCACTTGAACATGAGGAAGAACACTTTTACTCTCTGGAAGACCAAGCACTGGAACAGATTGCCCGGAGATGGAGACATGAAATCTTCCTCACTGGAGACAATAAACAATCATCTGGACACAATCCTGTGCCTTGTGGTCTAGGATGGCCCTGCTTGAGCAGGGAGGTTGGACCAGATGATCCCCTGTGGTCTCATCCAACCTGACCCATTCTGTGGTTCTGTGAGCTTACTTGTCCAATACCTGTACTGAGAGCCAACAGGTCCTGAACTGTAACTACCAATGGATTCTTTGCTCTCTCCCAGCATTCGCTTGTTCAAGCTGGAGACAAAATTAAATTGAAAAGGCAAGGAAAGTAAATTAAATGGAACACATAGTTTTATAAGAACATATGCAAGCACTTTTCTATTATCAAAAATATTACTATATTTCTATAAATACTACTACCATTACTATATATAGAAACAGGTACCTCTTGTAATACACAGTTCACAGGGCAGGATAGATGTATTTTCTGGTCCCAGCACCTGGAAAAGGAAATACATATTCAGCATCCATTAGCACTTTTCTGCAGGCTTTCCATCATTTAAGCAGGAAAAAAAATCCCAAAACCAGCCAACCAAACAACCCCAACAACAACACAAAAACACCACCTCCACCAAAAAAAATGGGATAGAATAATAGCCTGGGTTTTTTATGGTAAAATTCACCAGCCTCATTCAGAAGAGTTAAATGTAAAACATGGTAGAAGATATTTTCAAAGACTAGGATTTTTTCTTTTGCAGAGAGTATTCAGAAGAAGTGAGAGAGATCTAACAGTGACAAAATTTTCCATCAATGGAGAATTTTTCTTCTCAGACATCTCTGACCCTTATTTCTGACTCACTGCTCTGCACTCCCAAAAATCATTTTCTATGACCACCACTCAAAAGCTAGCAAATTCATATCAAATGTTAAGACCAAATATATCTCTCACAATGCATCAAACTACATTTTCTCTCCCTCTTGGAGCAATTTTTAACATTGTGCCTGCAATTTAGCAAATATAGTCTAGGTATGCCCCTATACACATTATGTTTTTCATCAGAAAGCTGTAAAGTGTTCCATCTAAAAGCTTCTATCAGAATGAAAAACATTAATTTATTCACCTTTAAAAATTCTATTTTTCTTCATTGCTAATAATGCATTATTACAGGTGGTGATAACCTTAGATGGAGATATTTTGCAGCCTTGTTTTGTAATGCTTCATCCACCATACAGAGAGCCTGCTTCTTGATTCTGAGTTGTTTTCCTTAATGTGCTAGCAACAGCAATCCATCCTGTCAGAGGTTCTGGGGAACTTTTGACATCACTTTGCTCTATTCCTGTTTCTGCAAACTGTGAAAATCCTGTGTCTAAATAAAATGCTAAAGTAGTGTTTGTGATGCTGCATCCACATACTCTGCTATCCTTTAATAAATGTAACAGCTAAATTATTCTACTTATTGTAAACATATCTCACAATTGGTTCTAAATTTTCAAAAAGAAGTTTTCATTTTCAAGAAATTGGGCAGACTTACTTGTATCTGGCAAACAACAGAGAAAGAAATTAAAGCAGGTGTGGAATAGTGCATAAAAGTAATATGTCTTGCTCCTAGCCTGCCTCTTTATTAAGCTATGGGTATTTTCAATAATTTACTCAGTAGTACTATGTGCATTCATTTGTAATTTGTCTGCTTTCAAGAGACAGAATATCTGCACACATCGATTTTCTAGAGTTTTCCAGTTCCACAGTAGACCCACATTTCTCATCTCAGTAGATACAATACCTACACAGCAGATGTTTCAGCATTTTTGGCATTTCAAGAAAAAAATATTTTGTTCCTGTAAGGTGCACCATCTTCTTCCAAAGTTGTATTAGGCAAACTCAGTCCCTTCTTGGAGAAGAAAGACTCAGAGCTCTTGCGGTGGCCTGACCCTTGCTGGCTGTCAGGTGCCCACCAAACCAGTCCCTTGCTCCCCCTCCTCAACAGAGCAAGGGGAGAAAATTAGATTAAAAAACTTATGGGCTGAGATAACAACACAGACATCACCCACTAATTATCATCAAAGGCAAAGCAGAGTCAGCTTGGAAAAAATTAAATTAATCTATTACCAATTAAAAACAGCAAATGATACTGAGAAAAGAAGAACAAATCAATGAAACTCAACCCACCAATTAACCAATCAACCAAAAAACCAACCAAAAAAACCCCAACAAACCAAACAACCAACGAAAAAGAACCACCCCTAAACTAAATGAACACAAAAAACCTCTATACCCCAAAACCCAGAAAAAAGCCCCAAACCCAAAAGCATATTCCTCCCACTCTCTCTTCTTCCCAGGCTCAACTTCACTCCTTCATTTCTGACACTTCCAGCTCTTCCCAACCCCTGCAGCTTCCTTCGGGCATCTCCACCTGTTCTGGTGTTTTCTGAGGAGTAGATTCTCTCTCATTCAATTTTTTATTAATATATGCAATTTTGGAATTTGCTTCCAGAAAAGCATTTGTTTTGACACAAAAAAGAAGGACTTTTGTGGTTTTAAGTACTTGTGCTTTAAATTCAATAGAATAGAATATATAATATTCTATATATATAACATATAAAAAAAACTATATATACAATAGATGTCTTCTTAATTCACCTGCTTATGCTTACTTTTGCTGCAGACCTGACACAGACTTTTTAATTTGTTTTTCTCACAGTTCCTTCTTCATTAATATCTTCTTGATAACTGTGTTGATCTTTCAGCATAATGTATGTTCATATGTCTGTTTAAGCTCTTTTCAGTATTTGTATTACAAACAATTATTTTCTTCCTGTTTTTTTTTACCACGTAAGTATTTCAAAGGTATTAGCCAATTAACTTCACAGAATACCAGCTAGTTTAGATTGTAGGATCAACTTAATTTCATAACTGAAGAACAAAAACTGTCAAAAGCCTGTGCTAAAATGAATCTTTCCATCTGCTGTGAATGCTTTGATTTTGGAAGTAGATATCAGGGATCCTCTTTTTCAGCTACTTGACCAATTCACTTAGTTTAATAGAAAAACGAGTGTACTGCACCTTTGGAATTCAGAGCAATGTCTGTAAGCAACCTCAGAAGAGATCACACAAATCAAAATCTTTGCCTTCCTGAACTCCATGTGCTTAGTGCCTCAAGCATCCAGACATTTCTCCACAGACTATGGCTCAGTATATTTCAGTCAACATCTTCTTTTCCAAACTCTGAGCTCTACAAGCCCATCTTTGAAGTTGTGTTATCTCCAGAATGACAATATTTCCTTCTATATATTCATCTGCCATTTTCTTGCAACACTTTGTCTTCAGATCTCTGTTTTCCTCCTCGTTAGTCTTGTCCTATGGTATTAGGCTGTTCAGTACAGCTAAGCCCCGGTGTATTTATAAAGGTTTTAGGAAAAGGTTTGGACGAGAATGATTATGAGTATGGGAATAAAGAGGTTATAAGTGAAACTGAAATGCAATTACAATATATTTGAGGACATGCTAGGCAAAATGTACTTTCTGGGGTACTTTCAAGTCAAAAAGCTTTTGACCACATATTCCCATGTCATGCTCACTCCACAGCATCAGAACTGGAATTCTTCCTTTATTCTGCTTCATCCCAGCTGAGGTACAGATAAAGTTCCTGCTTTAATTCAACTTGGATGACTTTTCTGTGACATTAATACCTTTGCTATTCATTATCTGTTCCAAGTTTCACTTACTGTCCCTATTCAGGAAGGGAATATTGCTACTTCAGTAAAAGTTTCCTCTTCTCTGTGATACTCAATACACAACCTTAAAATGTTGTAAGGTCCCATATATCACGAAAAGAATGTGAAAAAAATTGTACATCAGCTAATTTAAATCTAAAATTTCCAATACATCCCATGTTTCTTATCAAAACCAATTTCAGACATAGAAATAAAACTTTGTCCAGACAAGACGCTGAAAACTTCATCCTCTCTGATCTCTTCCCCTCACTCTTCAGGCACATACTTTTAGACATGATAAACGGAACCTCGGTTCAGTCCTGATGATAAAATATCTTTATCAAAGAACCGAGAGAGATGGTGAGTTTTGTCTTACATTTCACAGTTGTGAATGCTGTATGAAACCTGGTCATATTCTCTTTCATGCTTTATTCTCCTCAGCTCCAAGGAGAAATTTCTGCAGAAATTCCTTCAGGTATTCAATTCATGCTGGAAGGAAAAAAATATTGCTCAGTGTAAACTAGTTTCAGGGACCCCTTGCAATATTTAAAGAAACCTCTATTCCCATCTACCTCAGAAGGAACTTTTGAAAGAACTTTTGCTTTTTTATTCTTAAATCTTTCTTACGCTGGTAATGTACTCAGAGTAATCCTCAACCAAATAACGCTCCATCTAGTACAAACAGATTTCAAGATTTAGCTGCAAAACTGCAGCAGTTCTTAAAAATAGTAGTTCTGATTTTTTAAAACATAATAAAAAAATACTGCTTATTTTCTCCCACTTGTTTTTATTTAAAGAAACTCTCCAATGGTGTTACCTGACATTTAAGGAAGATACAAATCTATATGGCCTAAAGCTACTGTCATGGTGTAGAAAATTCCAGCCCAAGTGATTAAAGTTTCAACACAAATGACAAAAGATAATGGGAAGTGTCTGGTAACCTAGCTAAATATATGTCTAATTACAGACAGTGATGATGACTTTTCTTGTAATATGCCTACATTTTTCACTAAAAAAGTAGACTTTTTTTGCTTCGTTCCTTTTCAGCTATTGCTGTGTCTTATCACATCTACGTTTTTGTAAGCTTTTTTTTTTCCTTCAGTTTCATTACCCCGGTCTTTGACAATCATATGACACAACCTGAGTTCCTGTATGGTGAATTCCTGACTGATTGTAAAGGGGTCATGAAATGAAAATGAGAGGATTGATTACTTTTAAAAAACATTGATCTTTGCCTTTAACATTATATCCTTAATATTTTCCTGAATATATGAAATAATTTTAGTTTATAACTTAGTTGTTTGAAGTGTAATAAGTATAAAGTGTTTAATCTCATTGCTGTTCATTTGGAAAACTCCTGAATCACGTATTTGGTGGTGACTGATAACCTACCCTTGGCTGTGTATTAATCCCAAGGAAGGAAGTAGCCAGATCATTTCACTGACAGCCAGCGTATCCTTTGAATATCTACTGAGCCCGGAGTTGACTAGCACAATACTCGCTACTTCATGTGTCTTGGACTTAGGATTTTGACATTTCTTTCATTCTTTGGTGATATGCACATGTTTAAGGGTTACTCCTTCATCCATTTTTTCAGTCAAAAATCCAAACATCATCATATTAATGAAAAAAAAAGTCTTTACAAAATACTTGCTTGGATGAAGCTTCACATTTGTGCAAGCTGTATTGACGTCAGAAAATAATGAAGACATTTAATAATATTGAAAAGTTGTTGACAAATACTATAGAAAAATTCTCATGTATTTTTCAATCAGATAATTTTCTCTCATTTCAATAGCAACAAAGTTACAGTGTCAATCTCACGAAGAACTGAAGGCAGTTGTGTTTTCAAAACTGTATCTCCGCTTGCATAGTTTTATATCTCTCTGGACATTAATTCCTACTTGCTGAAATGCAATTCAAATGTAATGAATCAATTTTAACCTTCTTTGCTAGCAAATTTTCTCTTTCCACATTTCATTATCAAACTGTACTCTTCATCCCTTTTTGAATCTTCAGAGTTTTGAAAGCTGCATTCACAGACAACACACATTCAACTTTCTTATTGCTTTTTATCTTTCCAGGAAGTTCATACTGAACAGGACTTTTTATAAAGCCTGTCTTGTACAAAGGATTATGTTTGCTATATCCAAACATTTTGGCTAGCTATGTTATCTAACCTCTCTTTCTGTCTAGTTCTTTTTTTGTCTGGCTGAGCTGAATTCTATTAGATTCAGTTAATGTGTACTGTCAAAGAAAAAGTTCTCTATGACCTGATATCACACACTTGACTTCAAAAGTTAAATATTTCTCCTCATCTCAGAAATATTTTCCCCATTTTCAGTCAAAATTCCTATTACCAAATATTCCATAAGTCAACAGTGTGTGTTAGCACATAGGCTTTTGTTGCAAGGGGTCATGTAATTGTCATTCTCTGCATTTTTACCTTTCAGAGAAACTGGTATTCTCTAACTGGCTTCAGGAATGCATATTAGAGTGGTCAGCTTTTGAAGCCATTTCTGGCATTTCACATGCCGAAATTCTATGCAGAATATGAGCATACAGAGGTCTTAAAAAACTTTTTACTTGTAAAAAAACATGTTTAGATGCTTATGAATTTGCTCATCATGAATCAGATTTATTAGAGTAATTTAGCAATGTTCGAAAATGTTACACCTATGTTCTATAAACAAAATGAGGAAAAATGATGAAGAAACAGCTTGCAGAGGAATTTGCTTTTGCTGCAGTGCCAGAAAATGGAATAACATCTCCTACCACAGAAAAATTTTGTTAGTCTTCTAACAGGGCATGTAAAAATTTAACACATGTTTAAAACTTAACTCTATATGCATAATTATACCTAGAATTAGTAAAGCCCCTAAGCTCATGCAAGGCCAAATGTGCCCTGACAGTATTATGTTTGAGAAGAAATTCAAGCTTCCTTCACATATGATGGGTTGATCATGTCATTATTTCATTCCAAATCCAATTGACCTAACACCAACTCAAATTGCGTTTTTTCGGAGTGCTAGGAAATCTTGCCTTCACTGTCCCTATATGAATTTTGTTCTTACTGGGTGCAAATTTAAGAATACCTGTATTAAATGGAAGGCAATGATACCACAGTTCCATAGAAGTGTTCAATTCCTCTGAGGTGGATTCTGCTATCAAGTTCAGGAGCTACCATGCAGTACAGCCCAGACACAGTCATGTAAAAATACCCGAAATTGGAATGATTAGAAGAAAATACCTTTATGTTCTGACAACTCAAAAAAACCTCTGACCAAATATTTTTCCAATCAGACTCTACTCTGGATACATAGCAGTCACAGCTACTATTTCTCTAAATAACATTCAAGTGATATATTCCAGAATAAAATTTGGATTTGCTTTGTGCTTTTGTAGTTCTCATACAGGTATCCTGAGAAATTACATATTTGCAGATATTTCTCTTTCAAGATCAGTCTGACATTAATTGGACTGCTCTTTAATTACACCTCTAAATTTCATAGGTGGACACTGGAATAAAATATTGGGATGATGACCCCAGATCACCACAGCAATGACTGCACCTACTGTATTTATGACAAAGTACTGGTTTATATGTCTCTGTGTTGAATTTGCATCTTCTTTTTCAGTTATGTAGTGATTAGGTTGTTGGGTTTTTTTTCCTCTTTTCCCCACAACAATTTTTTTAAATACATAGGACATATTCTTCAAAGACATATGCTTTTAGAGACAGCACCATGCTGGTTGACAAAGGGCAAAAATGAATAGAAACTACTCTTTTCTGTCAACTTATTCCTGGTCCAGGCAACAATCCAGGCTACTTGCACAGTTCTATAGAGATCCTTCTGTGCTATGCATTATACAAAACCAAACAAAAAGGTAGTTCCCCTGAGATCACTTTTAATGTACTTCTAAGATGAAAAAGCTACACATAAATCATAAGTAAACCAGAAGATTCATTCAAAATTTACTGTAATCACTTATCTGTGGCCACAGATTTCCTTTTTTCATTTTTAAGAGTTTTAACATTGTCAGTAAACAGAGTCACATTGTTTCCAAAAACAAACTTGTAGGTGGAAAATTTAGCTGACCAATATTTTTAATGCTCCACCAAGTATCATCACTAGCCATGATTTTTAAAAAGTTGAAAACTGTAAATTACTTTCTCCAAAGTTCAGAAGCACTGCATAAGGATTTCATTAATCAAATAGCATGTCTAGTGATAACTACAGCCCAGAAGAAGAACTCTTTGAAACCAGGCCTGCTGAGAAGGACTTGGGTGCTCGTGGCTGACAGTCTGGACATGACCTGTCAATGTGCACTCACATCCCAGAAAGCCAGTGGTTTCCTGGGCTGCATCCAGTGGTGGGCAGCAGGGCCAGGGAGGGGATTCTGCCCCTCTGCTCAGACCCCACCTGCAGGGCTGCATCAGCTCTGGGGTCCCAGCACAGGGAGGACAGGTTGGAGTCTCCTATGAGACCTCTCCTATGAAGACAGGTTGAGACAACTGGAATTGTTCAAAACGGAGAGAAGAACGTTGCAGGAACACCTGATTGTGGCTTTCCAGTAACTGAAGGAAGTTAATAAAATAGAGGGAGAGTGACTTTTTACATGGGCAGATAATGAAAGGACAATGAGCAATGGTTATAAACAAAGAGAGACTGAGATGTTAGGAATAATTAACTTAGATGGTAGTGAGATCAGGTTGCCCAGTGAAGTCGGGGAGGCCTCATCACTTGCAGGATTCGAGTCCAGGCTGGCTGAGTCTTTAAGAAACCTGGTCCAATGGAAGGTGTCCCTGCCAAAAGCAGGGGGTTGAGACACGTTATTTTAGGTCTCTTCCAACCCAAACCATTTCATGATTCTCCGATCTTCTTTGAGGAGCCCTGTGCAGCCAGTAATGCTCAGTTCTTCAGCCTTGCAATGGCAAGAACAGGATTGATATCGGAAGGACTGCAGCCTTTTTATCTCTTGCATTTAGTTCCCTTAAAATGAGGTCCCTGCTCTGCTAGGGTTAGGATAGTGTGAGGTTCTAGAAACAATGGTGATTTAAATGTTAAATGTAGCAATAGATTTTGAGACATTTCTTTTCAAGTTAGGTAAATACTTTCTTTGTACATAACATATATTAAGTAAACTAAGAAATACTTTATGCAACTTACAATCATTAAATCACACTGCTATAGCTGTATAAAATGAAATGTATGCATTTATATGTCTCACTCTTCAATCGTCTTGAATTTAAAGATATAAGCACACTTTATATATAATAAAAGTTTGCTTTATTGCATCAGAAAGTCTAGCAAGATTCTGACTTTCTTCTAGCTCTCTGTTTTCCTTTTTGCACACTGTTGCAGCCTACACAGTCTATATAACAATATTTACACTTTTCTTTATGAGTCATTGCATAAATTAAATTATATTTGGTCTAATAAATGTTTTGCCATCTAAATAGCAGCCTCATTAGAATTTATTAGGAATACTATTTTTATTAGGGCCAATGGCATCCTGGCCTGGATCAGCACTGGTGTGGCCAGCAGGAGCAGGGCAGAGACCATCCACCTGTACTCAGCACTGGTGAGGCCACACCTCAAATCCTGTGCTCAGTTCGGGGCCCCTCACTGCAGGAAAGATATTGAGGGGCTGGAGCGTGTCCAGAGAAGGGCAACGGAGCTGGGGAAGGGTCTGGAGCACAAGTCCTGTGAGGAGCAGCTGAGGGAGCTGGGGGTGTTTAGCCATGAAAGGAGATCAAAGAAGGACCTTATGCTTTCTGCAAGTACCTGAAAGGAGGTCATAGACATGTGGGGGTCAGTCTTTTGTCACAGGTAGCAAGTAATAGGATGAGAAGAAATGGCCTCAAGTTGTACCTGGGGAGATTTAAATTAGATAGGAGGAAAAAAAATTGTCACACAAAGGGTTGTCAAGCATTGGAACAGACTGTACAGGGCAGTGGTAGATATACCACTCCTGGAAGTGTTTAAAAACATGTGAATATGACACTTGAGGGCATGGTTTAGTGGTGAACATGGTGGCACTGTTACATTATGGTTGAACTTCATGATCTTAAAAGTCTTTTCCTGCCTAAATGATTCTACAGTTTTACAATTCTATTTCTAATGTACTGTAATGCTGACTACTGTTTATAAAGTTCCTGTAAAAAATCTTTACACTTTATTATGTGGAGAGCAACCTTCACAGTTACGTTGCAGCAAGATTTAAATACACAACAGTATGATTTGTAAATTGTTTTATATTTCCTGAAAGGTAGCCACAGCAGAGAAGTAAAAATACTAAAATGAACACATGCAAAAAGAAGCAAGTCAACTCAAAATACAGAGAGAAATGAGGAAACAAAGAATTAATAAAACATATCACCAACATTCTCAAGTAATGAGAGATGCATTTCATTGATACTACTAATAAAACTTACTACTGAACTTTACAGTAGGGCCTAAGCACCTACTGAACTGGACATAACACAAACAGCGGCAAAAGACAGATGTTACAATCTCTTTCACCCAAGGGATATAACATTAAATAAAAAACAAACTGTACAGTGGTAGACTGTATCAATAAAGGTATTTGCAGAGCTTAGGAAATATTAATGCCATTGTATGATGTACTCATGAGATTTCGTCTGGAAACTATAAAGTTCTAGCTATCCTGACAGAAAAAGAAGAAGAGCTAAAATTGCAAAAACAGCAGAGAAAATTTCCTAACATGAACAGGGCAATGAGAAAGTTTGTCTCCACAGACAGCACTCAAAGACCATGACTTGCTCATTTTACCAAAATGAAGGCTGTGATGTGGAAAGGAATTACAAGTGATTTTTTTACAGAACGAAGGAATGAAGGAAGGTGTAGGCAGATTAAGTAGGATGGTGTCAGATGGAAAGAGAACCAGTGTGGAGGTAGAAGAATCACATAAACTGCAAGAGAGACTAACACAAAAAATATGCAAACTAGACAGAAATAAATTCAGGTTGAAAATTAGAATTCTGTTATGAGAGTAGTGAGCTTCTGGAACAAGCTTTTGGTTTACATGGTGGAAAGAGGAGAAATCATATCTAAATTTTATATGGCCCAGATCAGGTCAGTTCACTGATAGCAGGGAGCTTGAGTTTAAAGGCCAGGGCTTTCTTGCAGCTGCCACTCTTCATATTGGTTCAAGGAGTTCATTGAGTTTCATAGCAATGAATCTTGATAAAACGAAAGATTAGACCCATCGAAAAAATTAGCCTTAATCTCCAGCACTGCATTTTAAATCTTCCAGAAATTCATATAGTTTTTGGAGTTTCGGAGTTTCTGTTCAGCTCTTGGTCTCTACTGTCAAATTCTAGTGACACTCAAGACAGCAAACATGGTAGATTGAGTTGACACACAAAGAAAATCACAGTACTTGTGTGCTGTAGCGCTTTTTTTTTCCTACTAATGATTTTTCTCAAGGTATACTGCAGTGTGTGTTTGCTCTTAATCCCTGAAATTTGACAGGGTATAGATTTTTACAGATACAATCACCATGGTATCCCAACACTTTCTATACTGGGACACTTCAGCACTTCACTTGATCAGAAGCACTCTTTCAATGGATTTTCCGAAGAGTGTCAATACTTCTATGCTAATTTTACTATGTAAATTTGATTTAAAACCAAACCAAAACAAAAAAACTCAGCTAGAAAAATACAATATTGTCATAATTCAAGTGACACGTCTTCTACACTTTCTCTGATCCTGGAACTGAAAGAATTGATCCAGACAAGATACTCAACTGTATATTCCAGAACATCTGCTAAATTTTTAAACACAAGCTCAGAAGAAAATACAGTCAGCAGCTTCCACTTATTTTTTTATTTTTACTATTACCAAGTGAAAGTACTCTAAGGTCAAAAATTATTCCCAATAAAATGCAAAAGCTGTGGAAGATAAATCTAAACTGAAGAAAATAATCTTATTAACTATTTAAATATGTTAGTTGTGCTCCTCAATCTTGAAGAAAAAGTCATCTGCTAGATTTTGTTCTGTCAATAGCTGCAGGATGACTCAGAATAAACTGGAAAAAAAATAAAGCAGAGAGTGTAGTAGGTCTGGGAGCTGTGTGTATAGATCTGTTGATAGGGAGAGACCTGCACTGCACAGTACAAATATAGAGGGTGCACCCACTCCTTCTCACGGCACTGCAGACACCCAGGAACACTGGAGAAATATGGCTGAGAGTAAAACCAGGGACCAGACGCACCTGTGCCTGCACTGCCTCCTGTGCTAAGGGGAAAATGGTTTTCAAAGTATCTTTTCAAACTACTTGAGATGCTGATGAAGCCAAGGCTTTGTGGACAGTGAGGAATATGCAGAAATAAATTGGAACGTGCACCATGACACCTTAGAAGGCCATTTCAAAATATGCAAATGTACAGATTTTCCTACATGGGGCAATTTTTCTTTGCAAGACATTGCCCAAGTGTTAATTTCCTGGAGGTTTCTGAGGAACCTCCATAAGTTTAGGTCAGGGGGAAAAAAAGAAATCAGAATAAAATCCTGCCAATCTCTTAATTATTTTTAACATGTTTCCCCAGGAAAAGGATCTCTGCTACAAACAGAAATATTCATTCAAGTCTTTGTTGCAGAAAATGTCTAGCTTAATTCAACAGATATTTTATTGAAAGGTCAGCTACAGGAGTGCTAGGAAAACATCTATTTAACACAACATGATGCTTCTACAAAAGTGTAATATATATCCTTTAATCTCTTTCTTCCAGCCTTGCTCCAGCAGTGTAGTAACTTATTTCATAAACAGCCTATGTCTGCATGCCATTTGCATTTTTTGTGAAGACAAGATATAATTATTTTATTGAATGCAGTAATCCAGAAACTACTGCATGGTTTTCATGTTGCAATGACTGGCCTAACGTGCTGGCTGAAATGGAAAAAAATAACTATTCTCTGTATTACCCATGCACCTCTTTCCCTCCCAAAATAACAGCAACCTTAGATTACAGACGTTTAGGAGTTCTGCATGTTATATAAAGGCGTAACTGATATACTGGGAAGATGATGCTGAGAGAAGTCCTTAAGTTTAAAAAGAATAAAATAATTGCAAAAGGAAATTTCAGAACTGAAAAAATCTTTAATTGCTGTAAGAACAGGAGAATCTGTTCAAAAATTCTACTTCAGCATTTCACTGATACACACAGGAAATGCTTTTAGGGTAAAGGAAACAGTACAATTGGATACTTACAGATAAACCAGAATTTTCAGATACAAATCTTTTTCAATCTTGTAATTGATAATAAAATAAATCTCAAGTGTGTGACAGAGCATCAGTGAGAGATGAAAAGGGGAAATAAAATTATGACTGACTTCTGGAGTATCCCCCCAGTCTTCTTCCTGGTGGGGTGGAGTGAGAGGCAGAAAAGGCCTTGACTCTGTGCAAACCCTGCTGGGCGGTCGCTAAAACATCCCTGTGATATCAACAGTGTTTCCAGCACAAATAATTTTATTCAATAGTATTTTCTATTCCCAAATCCACTTTTCCTAGGTTTCTTAAGAGTATCTTCTATACAGTAAGTTATTGGAGAAAAGAAAAATTACCTTCTTGTCTGTCTAATGTAGATATAACTCAAAAATATATCTATTTTATTATGGAACACTCAATTTGACCTGATTATTTTTATTTTTAAGTTTTAAACAAGTAATTTACCTATTTCCATATTCTTCACTGGACACTAAAAATGTCAGCTCTTCATAATCTCTAGCTACAGACCTACTTTTTTAAACTGGGGAGTTCATTCTGTTGTTCCTCATGCTGAATGCTTGAAATGTCCAGAAAAATTTAAATGGAAACGGCTTTCACTGCAGAAGGTAATTCTAGCAAGGTTAATCCTTTGTGAAAACATTTTCACTGTGATTTCTTTTTCTTTGAAGTGTGGGGGGTTATTAATGAAAGGGAGAAAATGTGACAGGACAAGAGCATGAATTAAACCTTCTTTGAAATTAATTAAACAGTTACTCCTTCCTCATAGTTTCATTTATTTAATCTGCCTGTAGACTAATGCAGTGGTTAGATTCAAATGCAAGCCCTGTTTTCCTGCTATTTCAGGCAAACAATCAGAATTTTTAAGAGCCCCTTATTGCCCTGATAAATCAGGATGAACAGATTTGTGCAAAGGAATTTAAGGACCTGCCTCTGAAAACTGCTGCGAAAAACTTTTAGCATTTCCTTTTTCAAGAAAGGGTTCTTGTACACATCTGTGGATATTTTTGTAGCAGTGTGATTATTCCTGGCAAGGACACCTCAAAACACTTCTCCAAAACTTGCTTGTTCTTATGACAGCTGCTGACCTAGTGACAGTTTCTGACAATGGCTTAAGAACAAAAGTATCACTGCAAGGTAAGAATCACTTGAAAAGTCATTGTTTGATGGCCATTTTTTTCCAGCTATAATAAATAACTTGCTGTTGTTGTTGTTGTTGTTGTTATATTCTGTTTAGCAAACCTCAGGAACCAAGTGATAAAATGGCTGTTGAAATTCAACAGCAAAGTGAGAAGTAATGCAAGAAGAAAAAAATATCTTTATTGATGGATGCTAAGGACTCCATTTCAACCATCTTCACTAAGAAAAAACTATGAGAACTTCTGTGAATAGTTCTCTGAAAATGTCACGAAAACACTCAACCAGGAATTCAGGAAGCAACTGGATATTGAGGGTCATTCCAGAACAAATTGCGAACAACATACAAGAAATCATTGCATCACTTTTTGAACCCACAGTTTCCACTGGAAAATTTCATAAAGGTCTGGACAAACCATTGCAAAAAAGTATCCTAGAAGATTAACACTATTATAGAATATTTTGCATATTACAGGAAATTACATAGATTTCAGCATGGAAAAGAAATATGATGATTTCACAGGAAATACCTGTCAACACAAAAAAGGAAGAAAAATATGCCTTTATGTATCACAGAAAGATAATTGTAGAACATACTAGGAAATAGTCACACAGTAAGTGTAGATCAAAGACAAAAATAAAGTAAAATAAAATAAAATAAAATAAAATAAAATAAAATAAAATAAAATAAAACTGTGAAATTTATGACTGCAGGATGCCAGGAAAGGTTAAAACACAGGGATGGCTCCAGACAGGTCAGACATACTCATGAGATGCGTTATTTCTGCAGTTTAGCCATTTATTTTTTTGCTAACTTGCCCAAACTAGCTCTTTATTATCATGATTTCATCTTCCAGATTATTGTCATTTGAACTGTCATTTTAGGAAATAACTCAACTGGATTCATGTCTTTTACCTACAAAATAATCAATTATTTACACAATGGTGCACTGCCATCAGGATACATCAGTCTTTCCCACACTGGAGTACCCAGCACGTATTAGGCATTCTTCTATGTTATGAAGAGTACAGAAGCAAATCCCATCAGTTTGCAGAAGAGAATCCTGCCTACTGCCCACAATAGGCAGGAAAGGACAGGATTTTCCAATCTTCAACATAATATTCTTTAAGCACCTAAAGTACTATTCTAAAGGCCTATTCTACTGAAAAGAAACTGCTTGCTGAGTTCAATAGTGGTTTTGAAATTTTGGGTCTGTTCCTCTACCTTCAAATCTCTCTGTGATTTAGCAACATGACTTCTGCAGATTAGCAAGTGTCCATTAAGTGGAGGTTGGGATAATCGCAAATGCTGGAGCAGCAATACATTTTCTGTGGTATTATAAGAAGCAGGACTTGAAAACATTCAAAATCCATGTGCTTGCAAAGAATCTTGTGTAGGAATCTCTCTTAGACAGGTTTTCAAAACACTGCACAAAGTGAGAAGTTGCCTGCTTGTCACAAGCCACACATTGCTAATGCCACATGTAAAGGGTTCGAGCAACAGCAGCGTCTGTTTGAAGCAGGTTCTGGTTGGAGCTGCATCCTCCCCATCGCCCCAAAGCTCTGCAGTCTTGCAGTACACACACACAGCTACTGCAAAAGCTCTGGCAACACCAAACATTTATTTAATGGGATGAATGCAGCTCATCACAAGGATGCAGCAAGGTCAGGGATAGCTCCAGGTGAGACAAGCCAGGGGCCACAGAGTGCAGTGCCACCGACACAGGGGAGGGCAGGCCAGGGGGGTGACAGCACAGGGTCCTGTCAACAGCCCAGTGGTCATCAGGCAATGCAAGGCAGCACATCAGCAGCAAGGTCAAGCCAGGAAATCCACACCATTTTCTAGAAATGACAGCAGAGTCAGACACCCCTACAACAGGGCTCAGACAGGAACTTGGTGGTCCTGGACTAGGCTTAAATGGAACCCTCACTCAGAGGTGTGGAGAGGTCCTAGGTGAGCCCTGTTAAGGCCACCAAGGACGATCCACATCCTCAGGACTCCTACATCTGTATGTAAGGTAAACTCTGCTGTACCTAACAATCATGTGCAAAAATACTTGTCATTCGTGCTGAGATGCACATCTCAGAAATGGAAAATGGAAAGTACTGGGCTGTAAAATCATAGCATACTGCCCTTTGCAAGCTTAGCTCACGGTAAAAGACTTATTTTCACATTTGCAATGAAACTCTCTGACATAGCTAAATTGATTTACAAAAGCATTTAAAATATAAATGTGTGGAGATTTAAAAAAAACTGCTGATTTTATAGTAATCTTGCAAGACGGTGGTTGTATGCACCCTTATTACGACAATAAGCAATTCATCAAAACAATCGTGCTGCTATAATGTGAGCTGTTGATAGTACTGTGCAGAAAACATAGAGCAGAACAAGGTGCCTGAGCCTTAAGGAAAAACCAGCAATAATGCTTCCATCCTGTTCTGCATCTGCAGAATGCTTTACCTCATTAACTACTGCTAGCTGCAGTGGCAGCAGCACAGGTGAGACAGTGATGCTGTCTCTGACTATAATTCTCACCCACCCAGTCTGTACTGGGAATTTACATCAGCATCCACCCTCTTTCCTACTTGTCTCACTGGTTGTCTGCTTTTAGTACCTAGTTATCTCATTTTTCTATACTAGGGCTCAATAAATTAATTTCCCTAAGACAAGACTAAAGAGTCCAGGAATTTTAACAGTATTCAAAGGCATCATCACAGTGTGATGTTTTCAAACACTGTTGTTGAGGGTGAATGGACAATCCAGCTTCAAATAAAGACTGACACTTGCCACAGAATCTGCCTGGGTTACTTATAGCTTATCATGTCTTGTTCTTGTTGCTTTGCTTGTGAATCAGTACATATGTAAAATCAACATGTATGGAAACCTTTCTATTCCCCACCAGCTACTGAAAAGGTTACTCTTTATTTTTTAAAATTATTTGGGACCATCTTGCAACAGTAAATTTTAGCATTCTGGAATAATCAAAACCTTTTCAAAAAACAATAAGCTTGTTTGCAAATTTATCAGTTTACTAATGGAATTTACTGATAATGATTGCCTGTTCAAAGCTTTTATTACTTTCCAGTCCATTTTCTAATAAAATTTACATCTGCAATATATCAATAGGTACATGATCAAGTCTGTTTATAAAAATAGCATGTACTAGATGGAAAAAAATCAATACACTAACTTTGTATCCTAACAGCTAATTTATAGTAGCATTTGACATTAACTTCAAATAGTTGCTTCATCATTTTCAGGCACTGTTTACAAGAGGGAAAAAAACTTCTCCAGTGTTCAGGCAACAGGAACTATATAGAAAAGCTTCTGTAATTGGTATGACTTGATGAAAAATAAAAGTCTACTAAGCTCTACTGTACTGGATGTGTGCAGCCAGGTTTTGGTAGTAGTGGGGCTACAGGGGGGTGTTGCTTTGAGAAGCAGCCTGAAGCTTCCCCCATACTTGACAGAGCTAATTCCAGATGGATACACCACTGGTAAAAGCTGATCTCATCAGTGATAGTGGTAGAGCCTGGGATAACACAGTTAAGAAGAGGAAAAAATTTATTGTGCAGAAACAGTTGTGGCTGGAGAAGTGAGGAGTGAGAATCTGCAAGAAGAGCAACCAACAGCAAAGAAGGAGGGGCAGGAGGTGCTCCAGACACCACAGCAGAAACGTCCCTGCAGCCCTCAGTGCAGCCCATGGTGAGGCAGATGTGCCCCTGCAGCCCATGGAGGTCCATGGGGATATCCACATTCCACAGCAGAGCAGAGGGATGCCCAAAAAAGGCTGTGACCCTGTGGGAAGCCCATGCTGGAGCAGGCTCCTGGCAGGACCTGTGGCTTCTTGGGGATAGGAGCCCATGATGGAACAGGTTTGTTGGCAGGACTCATGACCCTGTGGTCATGAAAATAAGTTCTCAGGCCTAAAGACAAAGTAATATACAGGAAACAATTAACTTTTTTAAAAGTACCATTCAGCAGTCATTTTCCAGTATTACTCTAGAAACCAGCTTCTTGTTCTCTTATGATAAAAGTAATTTTTCATTCCTTAGATTCATATGCCTCACTTTCTTAGAGATTTTCCAGATTATAGTGGCTCTGTGCATTACAGTCTTCTGACCAAACAATAGCGTATGTGTTAATGACTAAAAGAATCCCTAAACTATATTTCTGAAATTTTAATAACCCTACAAAGCATCATGGTTGCTGACTAAAATGCTTTGACTTTGAAACTATCTATATGAATCAATTACTCTAGACTAGAAAGACAATCCAGCAGCACGGAAAAAAAAAAAAAAGAACAAAGAGTAATGAAAGGACATGCCAGACTATGTGATGCTTTTGTTTCAATCGAAGACCCAAATATCAGCGTAATTCTGCTTCGATTTCAATTTTGTTGTGTTTTCAAGCATAACACCATTTCACACAAACAATACCATCAACACTAAATCTACCATATGTGGCAAGCCTACATTTATAAATAATTATAACATAGCCATATTTACCTGGGAATATCTAGGTATAAATCAAAATTCTAAATGTTTAATTTTCTATCTGTATGTCCTCAACAAGATTTTATAGGTAAAAAAGACACTTATAGTTGAATAAATTATGCCTGAATGTTTTGCATTGTACAAGAAGAAAAAGAAGACAGTGATTTTTGCAGATCTCTTTCATAAAAACTCTGCTCACTTTTTGAGGATCTTCCCCACTGTCAAAGAATCTGCATGCTGAAGTTCTGAAAAACTGGTGACATGGCAGTAAATATTCAGTGGAGAATTTAATTTCATACTCATTACGTTTCTGAAAACAATGCTTTAGAGCAGAAAGCTGGTATTCCTTTTCTATAAGTCTAAGTTATGATCCTGAACTGAAACAAGAGCCCAGTCCCCAAGACAGAAGTTAGAGATGAGAAACAGTGCTGTGTGTCATGAAAAGAGGCTTTTAAATAACACACAATAAAATAGAAATGTAGTCTTCTTTCAAAGTCTGCTTCCTACATCTGTTCTCAAAAAGCATGAACCATGAGCCACATGATGAATGTCTGTAAATGTTCACTGAGACTCAGATTAAAGGTCAAAGTATATTATATCAGTCAGTCAATCAGCCCAGCATCTGTTTTCATTGATTTTCACAGACTTTTTTGAATGCACAGGTGTGGCATTTAAACCATTTGCTGCTGCAAGGTATGAAGCATCACAATGGTCCTTCCCCATACTTCAGCCCTCTACCTCACATGTCATCTTACTGTCTCATGCTTGCAACATGGTAAATCATTCTGCATTATATTAACTTTGAATAATTCCTCAGAGGTTAGTAGGATTATTTCAATGTTAACTTATATATGTAAGTAATTTCACAGGATCGAGACTACACTGTGTAAATATTTGGGTCATGTACGATGTCTAAGATATATTTGAATTGCGTGGTTGAACATGATCTAGTTTTGAACATAATACACAAACAGTCAAACTTTTGAAGTTTACATATTATAATCTCTTAAACTCCTAGTAACAATAATTGATAGGTCTTTTTAGATGTGTTGACACATTGGGATTCATCTTTTGTTGAGGAGAAAACTCTAAAGCAACTGCAGTAAGCCTTGACCACTTGGAAATAATTTGATCATGTCTTAACCTCTCTCAGGTATCACTTTTTATTATTACCTGACATCCTTCTCAGCCAGCTACCATTTCTCTATCTGGCTGGGGTTTGCTTCCTATTACAAGCTTTTTTGGTGGGCCATCCGAAGCAGTACACTTTATTTCTTCCCGTGCATAGTACCTGAAGGAATCTCAGAACTTTAGCACTAATAATAAGAGCAACTTCCAATATCTTGGAATACATATCACTAGATTTCTACAAGATTTCTTTCTTCCTCTGCCTGAGAAAACAGGCCTAAACTCTTGAAATCATTTTTACTAAAAAGTTCAACAACCCAGTGTAAGCTTAAGAGCAAAGGACTAACTATGAAAACTGATACTGTTTGAGAGAAAAAGTCACAGCTGATTTCCATGAAATTTTATCAGAAAACCAGTCTGGTTTTTAATTTGCTATAATTTTCAATAGTTTTGAACATATGAAGATAGCTATACATTTAACATTCCCTTTCTCTCTGCAATTACTGAACCTTTCTAGACCTACCAAGGGAGAAACACAGCAGTCTTGATTTCATGCAAACCAGCTGATACCCTTCCAGTCCATCTTCTATTGTATTTCTTTTATGTTTGGCACATTGCAAGATTTTTTATTTTGCAATTTGATAATGTCTTTAGATTCAGAATTAACTGGATGTATTTGTTTCTTCACTGTAACCACAATATATGTCAGTATTTTCACTTGCATGGATCAAGTGCTCTCAAACTGTGGGATGAGCTTTCCTGATGTGACTTAGATCTTTTCCAGAGCAAGATGTACCACGTCCAGGGAAAAAACCAAAATCAGATTTCATTTTCTCTTATTTTTCTCCATTTGAGATAACGCAAAGCCAGAATTTCCTAACTTATGTTTAAAAGAATAGTTGCTTCTGTTTTTTGATGTCTTCCAAGCAGAAGTGAGCTGGCAAAGCAAGAATTAACACCAGGACTGTACACTCAGATGTTGTAAACCATGTGATGTTTCCAGAGGTCTATTAGAAAGACGTTAATCCACAGGAATTTCCATTTTTATTTATCTCAACAGTGGAAACATATTAGGTTGTTTTTACTTTGCAAGTTTTTTGGTTTGTTTTTTTTTTTCCCAAATCCAACGGTACTTTATCAATAAGCCTTTAAGTCAACTTTCCAAATATATTTGGTTATCTGTTAATGAAGAAATATTGAGGAAGAAAGTTGGTTGGTACAGTGTTTCTGGAAGAGCTAGATTCTCTTCAAATTTGAAATCACACATTTTGATCTGGACACTCAAGCCAGGTGTGCAGGTATTCGGATATGGGGTGACAAGTTTGTGTTAAGAACCAAAGCTTGGAAATAAATCACTCAATATGATTTCTTCCTCATAGTGGTAGGCCACACAGTAAGGATGAAACAAGATCAGGCAGAGAAAGGTTTACAATAATGTATCAGTCTGCCTGTTAATGTCATTTGTCCTTTATTATGCAACATCTATGGCTCGATCTGATCTTGTTTTAAGCTCTTTCAAATTAAGAACATATTTGTTCCCTTGGGTCAAGATTCCCAGCTCCCAATTCCCATGTCAATGACATCTTCAGCTAGTGCCAATGGCAAATCTTGAATTATAGATAACAGATATTTTACTTAAAAAAGGTAAATATGTCTAATATTTCGCCATTTGCTAAATCTCAACTGTACTTACTAATGGACACGTTGTAAAAATATTCTGCATTTAGGTGGAATAGCTGTATGCTTAGATCTGGATAAACTACCTCAGAATTACCAGTTTTCAGATTTTTTTATTATTTCTTCCTCTGCTGTACAGAAATTCTCCTAATTTCTTACAGTATGTGATACTGCTTCCTTACTCAGATTTCATCCTGAAAAATCTCATTCATTAGTTGAGTCAGGACTCTCCCTGTCCTATCAAAACAGGGCTTCTGAGCATTTGCATAAGTTCCTGTTAGCGGAGTAAATCTCACCTTCAGTTAAAAGCTCCCACACCTTTTGGGGGGAGAACCTATTAGTTCATGAGCATGCTCTTACTGGAGACTGAGAGTTTTCAAGAAATTTTCTGTAGAAGCCCACTTGGTCATGCCAAAAAGAGAAAGGCTATTATTATACCAGCTCTCATGCTTCAAGATAAGCCTGCTAAAAAATTTAGAAGTTCAGAAATTTCCCAGCTCCATTAGAGTCCAAGATTTTTTTTTTTTTTGGTCTAAGTTCAATCATTTTAGTGGGTTTGCATAAAAGTGAAAAATCTATTTTTCCATATAGGTAGATATAAATCTATTCAAAAGACACTGAACATTAAGAGGAAAATTTAAGAAAAGGCAAGCACAGTGTCCAATATAATTTGGAGGAATGCAACAACGAAGCTTGAGAAACAAATTTTTCCCATTTTTACATTCAGTAGTTACCCTGTTGGAGCAGCTTTTTTACTTCCTTCTTAAAGTTATGCTACAGAAGAAGAAAAGCCCTACAAGATATGCAGCTAAAATAGTAAACCCAAGCAGTTAGAGCTGTGAAAATCCAGGCGCTGGAGCTGCATTTGTGATTTTAAATTTGTTCATTTTACGACATAATTTAAACTGTCATTACTACAAACTGTCATTACACAATTACTTTGAATATTTTCCATATAATTCTGACTCCGTATGTGGTCATTATTCAAGTGAGTAATATTTAGTGGAAAAAATAAACCCATCTTTATCTACAATCACAGAATCATAGAATGGTTTAGGTTGGAAAAGACCTACAGGAGCCTTCATGGGGAGATCTGATGAATGTGCTACAATGATGCATTGGCCAATAACATTAGCAAACACTAAATCTGACATATTTTTCCTCATTAAGCTTGCTTGAATATATGTAACACTGAACTAACACCATTTTTCTAAGGCTGCCATTTCCTCTTCTGGGACTATGCTGTAGCCTAAATCCTAAAAATGTCAAAAAATGTTGAATGTAGAAATCCCCACTGCTTGTTGCTTCTGGTAGCCCATAGTACTGTGAGGCAGTCCATAAAAGATGGAAATGAGGAGGCATTTCATCTTGCACACACGGAATAGCAGTAATTATTCAAAATAAATGCAAAGACATTTTCACTGAGAATCAGTTTCCTTCAAAAAACAGCTTGCTCTGTATAATTTAATAAAATGTATAAAATAATTTTTAAAAAGGTAAAGAGCCTACTGAATGTAATAATGGAGACATGAGAGGGGTTCAGACATTTTGTTGGTTGGAGAGTTAGCGCAACCTACTCAGAGACAAACACAAGTCCTTAATTTGAAAATGAAAGAAGGGTTGAAGACAAGTTCAAAAAAATTCCCCCAAGACCCTTTCAAGTAAGTAAGATAAAATAATAGATTCTTATATTAATAGCAAAATTTATGTATTGCTTCATAAAACTATTAAAGGTGTTCCGTGAATATTCAGTCTTGTGCCGAAGTACAGGTCAATTCATGAGCTTTATGCTGAGTTAACATTCTCTGCACATCATTAAGGGATCAGCTGAAAACCAGCAAGCTGTCACAGACAAACACACAGGTGTACGCAGACAAGCACACTGGAACTACAGACACCTGCTTCCAGGATGGTCCCTGCTCCTGTGGCTCCTGTCAAGGACTGAGCCAGGAACCCCAGTTTGGAAAGGGCTGTGTGCAGACACCACGGTCACTAGAAAATGAGCACTAGGCAGTGTCCCAGGTGCCAGAGAAGAGCTTCCTCTGTAGTGACCACAGTGGAGGGGACACCCACACCCACAGAAGGCCCCATGTCCCAGCAGGTGGGTACTTCCTGAAAAAAGTTGTTGCCATGAACAGCCCACTCTGGAGAAGGCGAGAAGTGTGGACTGACCACAATGCCCACCTCCCATTATTCTACAAAAGTAAAATTCTAAGAAGTCCATCTTTATGAATTTTGCCTACACTCAACTTAAATAGACCAATATTTTTTATTTTATTTGATAAAGAAAAATAAAATAATACACTGCACATAGACTTCTACAAGAACATTTTCTGTCTATTAGGTGTGCCAAATAACAGTTAAATCTGATTTTTCCTCCATGAAACCTGTTAGACAGCTCAGGCAAAGAATTCCTTCGAATATTAAATACATGCAAAGTTCGTCATGCATCATTAGAAATCATGTATATTTTTCAATTAATAAGGTTTAATTAAAACTTTCCAGAAACATCTGATCATGGATCAAATCATAATTTGTGGAAGCTAAAAAGAAATTTCCAAATTTTCATCTGTCGAGTAGCAGGTAATTGCCAGTGAAACCTAAGAAAATATTTTTAAGCCTATTAGCACTGTCTGGTGTTTCCTGAGTAACTCTTAAGCTGTAATTGCCAAGAAAAGCCTGTATGTTTTGATTTGCCAACACTTGTTTCCTACAAACTTCTGATCTGCTACAGAGAATGACTCCTTGCAGCTTTGGCTCAGGAAGTCTTGCTTTTCCTAACCTGCAAAATGGATTTTCAGAGTCCTCCCAGGGCTTCATGCTTCAGCACAGCTATCTGGCTACTTATATTTCAAGTGCATATCTTAAAACTAGCTTCACATCTCCAACCTACATTAGCATCACAGAAACAACTGCCACCTAGACCTATCCACAGATGATTTGGTTGCATATGACCTGACAGCTGCCATTGATTCTGTCTTAATACCAGTAACCTGTGAAAACACATTCAACGTAACTTCAGCCTTCCACGCTGAACTTCATAAAGTAGTTCAAATCATTGTTTGCTGCAGGTCATTAAGAAACTAGTAAACAGACTATTTAACAATGATGCTAATGTAAATTTTCCATGACAGCAGTCACTGGTATCTTGCTAACAAATGATAATGTCCTCGCAACATGTCCTTAGAGCTCATTCATTACTTCTGTACTCATGAGTGTATTTGGCTGGAGGTTTACCTGATCTGAATGTAAAATCTCTCTGCAAAGTTTAAAAGTGCTAAGTGCGTCAGGAGCATATACAATATGAATATGTTCAAAATACCTCTAAAAGAAATAATCTGTTCACCTCAGGCATTACACAGTCTTTTTCTTACCATTCAAGACTCTTCTTGAAATACTGCTTTATTGAACTATTGCTTTAGCTCCTCACCTTACAAGATAACACAATAAGAAATCATTTCAAGGAACAAAAAGTGAAATGCTCCAAAAGAACTGCAAAAAAAAAGCTTTAAAAGTGTCTTGGCTACTTGTGTAAAACAGGCTTTTGATATTTCAAACGTCACTAGCATAGTCTGAAGCACAGTTTTATGATGATGATTCTTTCAATCTGCTTTTAAGCCTTCTAAACTATTTGAAAGACAAAATTTGAATTTCAGTAGTTAAGACAGAATAGCTAATTTTTTTAAATGAGTTTTTTATTTTAAAGTGTCCACTACTTGATTAAATTTACCTTCACGTGCATAAAAAAATAAACAACACTGTATTTGAAGCATCAGCGATTATATGTAAGAAGTCGTATTAGAGAGGGATAGTCTCAGAAAAAAAGAAAATGTGTATCTTTAAAAGAGGGATAATGGGGAATCTAAAGAAAATGGGACACCTCCCTTAACTACAGACTGCAGACTTTCCATTGAAATGGAAAAGATGTGTATACAGAAAACTTGGAAACACCTGAAGAATAATAAAATCAAACAATGTGTATTTGTCAAAACTTAACTCTGTCCAGCCAAGCTAATCTTCTGGGGCAGGATAACTGTATTACTGGGTGAGCTGATTTTGGCTGGTGTAATTTCCTTCATAGTAGCTGGTTTGGGGCTACGTTCTGGGTTTGTGCTGGAAGCAGTGTCAGTAACACAGGGATGTTTTAGTTACTGCTGAGCAGCACTCACACAGAGTTAAGGCCTTTCCTGCCTCTCACCCCACCGTACAAACAAGTAGGCTCAGAGTGCACAAGGAGCTGGGAGGGGACATGGCTGGGACAGCTGCCCCAGCTGACCCAAGGGACGTTCCAGACCCTACAGCACTGTGCTCAGCGTAGAAAGCTGAGGGGAAAAGAAGGAAGGGAGGATGTTCAGAGTGATAGTGTTTGTGTTCCCATGGCACTGTTACACGTGCTGATGGATCCCTGCTTTCTGGAACATGGCTGAACACTGGGCTGCCCATGGGAGGTGGCAAAGGAATTATTTGCTTTTCTTGTGTGTGTGTGTCGTTTTCTTTCCTTATTAAATAGTTTTTATCTCAACCCATGAGTTTTCTCATTTTTACCATCCTGATTCCCCGACCATGCAGCGGGGGGAAAGACCAAGTGGCTGTGTGATGCTGAGTTGCCAGCTGGTTTAAATCATGACAAAGGGAAGAAGAATAAATTTGCAGTATCCTGAGTACAGTAAGAAATTTAATTTTTTTTTCATATTAAATTCTCATAGTAAAATAAGGGAAATGTCACCCAGATGAAAAAACATATAGAGACTGTGTGTGACTTCTTGGAAAGCTCTTCTCAAAGAATAACTGTCAGTATCATATGGAGATTTTCTTTCAGACTGCAACCCTCAGAGATTTCAGGCCCAACTCTGCTCGGTGCTTTCATTAAAAGTATGGATCAAAAAGTTAAAAAATATTGTAGATGAAATAGTATATGTGAGGGTTACAGAAGTCTGGAGAACAACCTGAGAATCCAGAACTGTCCTAATAAATACATAATCTAGAATTAAAAAAAAATTAATAAAAAAGAAATAAACTTCAGAGCAAAATAAATAGTAAGAAGAAATGAATACTGAAAATGCCAAGTGAGGAAAGAAGGACCTGGAAGTTTAAGAGTAGTAGAAAAGACCTTTGAGTCAACAGTGCAGTATTGCTGCAAAAGAAGGAAAGGAAAAAGCATTTTGCAGGTAAGATATGGGTCAGAATAATTTCCTTCTACTTGTTTACAGAGAGAATTTGAAGTTGAAGGACTTCCAGTGGCTTTCAATGCCATACTCCAAAACACACATAGTCACTCTGGAAAGAATACAGAAGAAAACAACAGGAAAGAGAAGAGGGTTCAGAAAGTATTAATAGTGAAGGAAGACTGCAAAAAGAAGGGTTTCTTTTAGTCTAGGCAGACAAAGACTTGATAGATCTCTTAGGATATGGCAGATTGTTAATAGGAAAGACAATATCAAATGTTACAAATTGTTCATGGGAAGGAAAGACAAAAAGAACCAAGTATAACTTGCAGAAAAGACTATATAGGTCATATATTAATAAAAAATTTGAGAGGAGAAAGCTTGAACAGGACACCCTTGGAGAGATTTTCAGCAGAAATTCTAAAAAAAAACTAGCAGATAAAAATCTCTGTAGGAAGCTCTGGTGTATTTGTTCCTTCCCCAGAGCCAGGGGACTGGACGATATAACCTTTGGAATCTATTCCATCCCTGCATTTCTAATTCAATGACCACATGATGTGCTTTAGTAAGGACCACTTATGGGCTTTTTAAAAAAGACTGCTCTAAGCGACACAAGGTTAGATAATTTCACCCTTTTGCAAAGTAGCATTTTCCTCCCCTAAAGGCACCTCTGCTTGCCTCGCACTTACTTGCAGGTTACAGAGCTATTTAGCACAGCAGAAGACTAGAAAGTTAACATAAAATGTATTTTGGGTAATTTTTATAAATATATATACATCAATGATTATGACAAAATCTAACCTGTTTTAAAAGATGCTCAATAAAAAAACTTTCTGCCAATAATCCCTAGTCCTTAGACTATGAATCATTGTGTATCAACTATTAAATAAACCAACAGCTTATAAATTAATTTCTTTTCAGGGACATTAGTGCTAGATGGGACCACTACAGCACTAAATTGCCTGATAAACTTTACTTAATGCAACAGATAAAGCCACCTTCTACGTTCACTACATATTTCTGAAGAAGAAATAACTAGATAAAAACTGACCTGTCTTGACTATCAGAGTACTAGTAAGAACTTCCAGCATTTAAGGCATCAAAGACTGTCTGATGTCCTAGGGAAACAGATTCTAGTTCTGTGAACACAGCACATGGCTATAGCTGAATGACAGCAATTATCCCATCTGCAGCTTTTGTGGTGTGGGGGACTGGGGCTGGAAGCCAGCTAGAGCTGAGCCAAAGACACAGATTTATTTGAGATAAACTTTAACCCTACCATGGAGAGAATAATACAATTTTGAATACAGAAAGGCCAAAACTGTGGGCTGAAAATGCGTCTTCAAATTCAGGCAATATTTTATGGACTAATGAATGTGAAAAATTAGCAGAAAATAGAGTGTGTGTATTTTTCTCTGAAGCTGAGAAATAACTTCATGTAAGTAAGCAATGCTTTAGTACAAAAGTATAGATGGTACAAAAGCAGGATATTTATCTCTCAGACATGCAGACACAGGTCTGTTAGGGACTGGGAAATGCAAGACAGGATCACAGGATGTAGGTGAAAAGTATCATTTTTATTGGCAATAAACCTCACTAAAACTAATTTTTATGAGCAATTTAGTGTATCAAACTGCAGTTACATTCTATAAGTATGATTTTGCAGAAAACAGCATTGAAGGTTTTGTGGTTATCATGCTTGAAATACTTTTTATCAAATTTGTTTCACTTCATGTGTTAAAAAGACAGGGCAGAGGCTTCTTCTCAGCAATTTCACCATTCCCTTTCTCCTCCTGGACCTGGAGTCACCCTTTTTGCTCATCCAGCATCATCAATACTGAGACTTCTACAGCTGGATCTGATGAGGCGATTATCTGGTAGTGGTGGCACAAGTCACACAGAAACTAGCTCACTCCTTCTTGTGGCTGACAGCACTTGGGAGGTGAACAAGAGAAATGAGCTAAAATCTATTGCTTTCAAACAAAGCTGAACCTTGGGGTGTTTTTTCACAAGAAGTGACAATTAGGTCAATACAGCAAAATGCGATGGGTAGTGAACAGAGGCTATTTTTTATATGGTTCTGACATCTTATGGAAAAACATTTTAATGAGAACTGATAAGAAAGTGAAAGAAATTTTCCATCAACTTTTGGGAAAAAAAAATACAAAAATGATTAGGGGGAAAATCTTCTTTGTCACTGAATTAGTGTGATGTTTTAATATATTTTTGTGGTTTTGGTTTTTGGTTTGGCTTTTGTTTGTTGGGGTAATGTAACCCAAAGAAATAGTCTTTTTTTATTTAGGAAAAACAAATTTTTATTCATAAGAATTCACATTCCAAGTATCTGTAATTACCTAAATTGAGTTTCTGTCTCCTGATTTTCTCCTGATTTCTTCCCATCTCATTGCACACTGAATTCAGTTTCACTACAAAGAGTTCAACTGCAGGGAGTTGTCTTTGTTACTCTGGCTGTTCTTTGCTTAGGAGATGTAGAACCAATGTCCTGATTGCGGATAAAAAAGGGAATTTTTTTAAGTACTGCATGATTCAGAAGAGCCATAAGCATGTCTCCTGCCCACAGCAGAGGGTCATGTGAGTGAATGACCTTTTTCAACTTGTACCCTCCCTTTCAGGTACCTACCTGAGTTTTTGGTATGGGTGATTACAAACTAGACTCCTCAGATATATCCAGGGGAACCCTTCATTTGCTACATTAGAAAAATACTCAGATTAATAAGTAAAGAAAATGAGAATGAAATACACTTATTTTAAACCCTATTTCATGTAAGTTTACAGACATTCAGTCTAACTTGCCCAGTACCTAGAAGACTAGCAATAACTCATTTCAAATTCAGGAATTATTATAAGTGATGGGCAGAAACCAGCATTAGCAAAAGTTGATCTTTTTTCCCTGTATAAACAAGACCAGATGGGCTCAGGTGGAATGCTTTTAAGTTGCTGCATTTTCCCCATAAGCACACCTCTAATTGATGAGGAAATTACCCCATCCTTCAGAATTGCCTGGCATTTACTACTGCAATAAGCTGTGCTTAGGAAAGAAACATTGCTTCAAACTTTTGTATTTTCTCAGTTATATGCCATAATGCAGCCCAGGTTATAAATATGGACAGAAAAAAACCTATTAAGCCATTATAAATGTAATGAATATGAGATCAAATTTAAAGAGAATAGATTCTGATTTTGTTATTTTATCAAATTCCCAGGGCTTGAAGCTGTCTAGAAAGTATTGCAGAAGAATTTCACAATACTTATTGATTAAAAATAAAATAGCAAATGAAATTCTGTATCAAAAAAAAAAAAACATACAAAGCAGAAAACAACCTTAACTATGCAGACACAATAATAGGCTCTAAATTAGCTATTACCACCCAGGAAAGAGATATGGAAGTCTTTGTGGATAGTTTTCTGAAACATCATCTGCATGCTCAGAGGAAAATGATGTTTTAGGAATGATTACAAAAAAAATGAGTTAAGCAGAAACCAGTTTTACACCTGAAAAAATGTGTTCTATTTCATGTGTCCTGTTTTTCAGAAATACGTAAGAGGTAGCAGAGAGAATAGTGGCAAGGAGGATTGATATATAGTATAGACTATAAGATTTGAGAAGACAAAAAGAGGTGACTGAAAGTTGACATTATAACAGTGTATAAAGCTATGGATGATATGGCAAGGTAAACTTTTTATTATTATTATTAGTATTAGTATTATTATTACCTTCAGGAATTTCCAGGAAAAGGTCACTATAAAATAAGATTTAAATCAAACTAAATAAACTACTTTCTTAGTATGGGGTTATAGAGTGCATTGGCATAGGATGCTGCTGGACGCGGAAGTAAATATAAGGCAACAACACTGTAGGCAACTCTTCAACACAAGGACCTCTAGAAAATCTTCAGTTTAGAAGCCTCAAAGCCCTGACTATCAGGAGATCAGAGGGCTCAGCAAGAAATAACCTCTCCAAAGTCCCTCAGAGTTTAAAGGAAAAGTTGCTCAGTTCTCATACTCTTTTCCTCTGTCAGTTAATGTTACACATAAGATACTGCTAAGAATGGATATCGAGTCTAACTTAACAAGGCAGTTCTTAATTACATCAGTGTTACAACATTTTTCTCAGACTGAAAAAAACTCCCTGACTGATATTAGCACAATTTAAATAATAATCAGGATTTTTTCACATTCCACAACATCTTCTCCTTTCATGGTCATGGTGTCTTACAGTACCCCTTTAATTTCTTCAGGTCATTAGGTTTGTAAAGAATGATGTTAACATGCATCACATTAGAAAGGAGTAGGACTGGAGGATGAACCCACTCAAAGCCAGATGCATTGTACTACAGTTGTTCCAGTATAAAAATAAAACTCTTAATGAGAAGTATTATTAAAAATAATTAACTATTCTCTCTACCCCAGCATTTAGATGAATGAAAAATAGTAGAATGAAAATGGGAGGAAAAAATCTCACAAAATGGAAGAGGAGTTCTGCTACTGAAAAGGAGTTCTGCTACTGAAAGAAAACTGTATCTTCATGTTGTGCGTTGTCCATCTATTCAGTACTGCTGGTGTGACTATAAAAGGTCACATGAGACCATGCCAAAGGATGGAGTGCAAAAAATTCTAGACGATTTGTATTTTATTTACTTTTTATTGCCTAGAAGTGCTAAGTACTTCACAAAAGACATAGCCTTGTCCCAGAGTTTACAGCCTAAGGGATCTATTTGACAGATGTGTGAGCTACGGCATTTCATAAGGCAGGAACAGACTAAGAAAGTGCAGGGTGTTGACTCAACTGGTTTTGGCACCATTTATTTATTGCTGAAGCATTTCCAGTGCCCACACAGTGAGAGCTGCAATGAAAATTGCATTTGAAGCAAGACTAATCTAAATGAAAGAGTCTCTTTTTGGGATGGCTCTCCGTACCCTGATGTTTGTGCCATAGGGAGCCATTGTGGCACAGACATTTGCCTACTCTGAAAGGACTCAATAGGAGGTCTGGCAAACAGGCCAGGGGCATGGTGTTATCTGTTTCAAAGCCGTCACTGCCTCTGTGCACCTGGAACCTGCTAGGAAGGGGTGATGGTGGACCTTTATTTTTGTGTCTTTTGATAGTGAAATTGTCATTCTACTCTCCTCCTCTCTGTGCTCCTAATTGCCACAACCTATTCTTGACAATTAGCACAGCCCTTACTTTCCCCCTTTCTCACTGAAGATCTCCCTCAAAAAGTTACATATCTCCAGACACATAGTGACATGCCTTTTGATACACCATCTATTGATGGTGTAGCAGGAGTTTGCATTTTGGATGCAAGAACATATAAATAAGAATCGAAGTTGCTACTTCAGCATGTGAATATCTATCTACTACATATGCAACACAAACTGTCCACAGTGCTACGTTTCTGTCTCCTCCACATCCTGCTTTTCCTCTGGGATTCCCATAAGATGAATGCCTCTGGTATCTTCTCTGCAGCATAATTTCTCCTAGCTAACATACAGCCTTCATCTTTTCTTTAGAGTAAATCTCATTTTATTCAAGTTCCTGCAGGGTTTTTTCATACAGGCATTTTGTTCAAGCACAAGACTATCTGATCAAGAAAATAGCCAAGGGTTTCCAAACCTTGCCAGAGGGGAGGAAAAAAAATCACATTCATGCATCTTTTGCAGCAGGAGTCATTCATGAGCTGCAGCAGATAGTCAGCCTCAGCTGATTCTCCACAGTCTTCTCTCTAGTGCTGGCCTCCAGCCAAGGCCAAGGTGAGCTGTTTGTGCCCTAAGGCAGAGCAAGCCTTCACCACACAGTCAGCACTCCCTAGACAGACCCCCTCTAGTCTATCACTTCCACATAACTGATGCATTCCACAGAACTTCTTTCAATAATTTCTTAATTTTATCTGATATTTCATTGTGGAACTCTGAGGTCTGTCCCTCGTTCCCTTAATCACCAACCACAACCTTCCCAGTCTGCCTGAGGGGAACTAAGCGAATCCTGGGACCTCAGTTCAGAAATGGCTTCAGCGCAGTTCCTCCCCAGCTGCCACCAGGAAAACACACAGGCTCTTCCTTCTGGTCTTCTCTTGCTTGACAGGCTACAGCTAAACTGGTTTGAGCGGCAAGGCTGGGGTCGGAGGGTGTGCTACAGGGGTGGCCTCTGTCACAAGACACCACAAGCTCCCAAAAGGAACCAGTTTCACCCAGCTCCAAAACAGACTCATCACTGCCCAAACCTGAGGCAATCAGTGATGCTTGGTGGGACCTCTGTACTGCTCAGGAGGAGGAGGGAGAAACATCATGAAAGGAGTGAAGAGCCTGGTAAGAGGTCTGTGTGTGGGGTGTTTATAGTTTTGTCTTTGTTTCTTACCATCCTATTCCATCCCTTACTGGCAATAAATTAAATTGCCTTAACTCAATTTGAGTCTGTTTTGCCTGTGATAGTAAGTGGTGAGTGATCTCCTCATCTTTACCATGACCCATCAGCTTTTTCACCTTTTTTTTCATCCCCTTCCTTTTGGGAATGGAGAGCAGCTTCATGGGCACTAGGCAATCAAACAAAGTTAACCCACCAGAGCAGTAGAGAGTCTAAAATCTTATCTCACCTTTCCTCCCCTCCAGCCTTAATCCTGATTACATCCCTGTTACCTTTCCTGTTTCAGTTCTTCTCTACGATAAACATTGTGATCAATTACTTGATCATCTGCCATTCACTTCTCAAAACTTACTGAAACAGGATTTTCCCCCTTTGATACTGCAATTCTTTATTTTTTTTCCCCCTTGTGTCTTTTAAACAAAATTGATATAGTATGGCCTCACCCCCTTTCTTCCTCTGCTTTCCACAGCTGCAAAATGATCCTGAGCAGTCTGCGCAAAGGAGGGTCAAGTGGAGGACGGGATTATTTCCAGGAATAGCACTGAGTGTTACCATTACAGGAATACTGGGTTCATCTCTGACAGTGAACATTAGAAACCAAAGCTAGAAAAATGCAGGTTTTAACAAATGAGAGTAGATATCAACTTGAACAATTTACCCTGGGAAGTGATGGATTTCCTGTCTCTTGAAGTCTTTATATCAAGATTGGATGTTTCTCTAAAATGCATTGTCCAACTCCAAGAGAAATTACAGATTTCATGTAGGAACTGCTGGGTGAGACCCTTGGTCAGATCAGGTTAGACCACTGCATGTTCCTTGTGCACTCTCAAATTAAATTCAAATTAACATGCTACCATTGTGTTTGAAAAAGACCAAAGCATATTCGTCAGCTTGGTTAGCAAGCAGTAACTTGCTGATCCGCTATCATGGATATAGGTCTAAAACATTTTTATAAACAAATAAATTATAAATAAAATAAAAATTATAAATAAAATAAAATATTTTGCATGAATTAATATGCATATGTGCCAAGAAATTAACTAAATATTTTTCCAAGTTCACTTGCTCCTAGTGGCGAAGAACCAGCCAGCCATAGAAATATTATCTCATTTTCATTGGTTTCTATCTGGGTTTACAAAGTGAAAAAATTAAATGATGAAGAATGGAGGAAAATAGGAACCAAATTTTGGGGAGAATTTAGGGAGACAAAGGAGCCAAAGCAAGGAAGAAGAAAAGAAAATCAAGCAAGAGCAAAAGCAGAGGTCACAAAAAGAGATGGGTGAATAATGCGAAGAACAAGCCTGCCGTTTCAGAGAGAAGACTGGAAAACGTGAAGGGAAAGTAAACAGAAGTAGAAGATTTACTGAAACATAAAGGAATGAGTATTCTGAAATGTAGGTTAAGTCTGTTTGCCATTGATCTGTAAAGAAATCTTTCAGAAAGTATTTAATTTACAGGAACTTTGCCGTCTCCTGAACACATGCACACACAGTCATGCACACAGCTGGACACGTCCGTGCTGATAAGTCTGTCTGTCCATACGTCTCTGTTTTCAATGTTCTCTGCTTACTCTCCCATGTGGTAGATGCTAGGAGCCCGCAATCATTCCTCACAAATCACTATCACCCTCTGCAGCAAGTAGAGGGGTTGTCTTTCACCCTGCAACAGGAGAGTTTGAGGACACAAGGTGCAGTAAAAAACTAGGAAAGTAAACTTGAGTGAAAGGAGGCAAAACTCTGATCTTAGAGCAAATGTGTGTGTTTCAAAGCAGAGCCACAAAGTTCACCTTAAAAAAATCAATATTCTTTCCTATTGCCAATTAACATTTTAAAATTATGCTACTGCAATTCCAGTCATTCCCTGTGAGTGATAGAAATATCTTGTAAAGCCACATGCGAAGCTAGAAGCTCCCTTCTCTGACATACAGCTATTGTTGGATGATTTCATTACCTATCATTTATTATATATATCTTTCAATTATTAACTGCAATAGACCCAGACTTCTAGCAGCTCCTCTGGGAAACTTCCAAGGCTTGAAGAGAAAAATTCAAAGGCACCAAAAGACTAGACACTAAAAGAGCTCCATTTCTTTTTCCCACTTAAAAATATTACAAAATAAAAAATAAGG